>JASDQU010102554.1:488002-510537 GCA_032191745.1 Picea mariana
CGAATGCTAATACAGGAGTTGACGAGGCATTGCTGTTACGGCTGGTGTAACAGCTTCTTCTCATAGCTGTTGATGCTGTTTCAGCATCGCAATTCGCGGGCTGTTTGGCCACGTGAATTGCGCCCTTTGACTATGTCGGCCTTGACTGCTAACTGTCAGGGCTCGCGTTTCAGCAATGGAGTGACAGCTCCGTGTTTCAGCATCTGCCTTCTCAAACCATGTAGCTGCTTCGTGTTTCGGCATATGCATCCTCGGACTGTGTAGCAGCTTCCGTGTTTCAGCATCAACTGGACAGTTCTGTGTTTCAGCATCGGTCTTGAATACTATTCTGCAGATAAGACACTTATGCACTTCTAATCAATGGTTAAGACCAAAAGTAATGTAAAGTGTTATGCAAAACAGATTAAGCATATATTAATGATAAAGGACGTTGTATACCTTGGAATGATCAGGTGAGGTGATAATGTGAGTCTAAATACTAGTGATGAAGGGTATAATAATGGCAAAAGGTATAGGAAAAAAGGTGCATAGCGTGGTCCTAACAGGTATTTGGTCAAATGTCCAGCCATGCATGGACGAAAGGTTTAGTTAACTTACCCAAAGTTGTGTGTTCTGTCAGAAACTTTCCTTTTTTCGTGCTTTTGTAGGTACATGCGGGTTGTCTTGGCCCAGCTAGCATGTACACGCATGCAGTAATGTAGCAGGGCACATGGGCCTTTATAAAAGGGGTTTTTAAGAAGAGTTGTTAAACAGTGTTTTGGCAAATAAGGAATATGAGATGGCCTGATGCCAGGTAAGCATGTCTGGTGCAAATTAGGGTTATAAAAGTGCCTATGTGTTTGACTAATCCCTTTATATGGAGAGGGAATGTAAGTGTGGTGCAGATTACAATATGCATGGAATCAACTTTAAGAAGGCTATGGGCCCTCCACATATCACAAAAAGCTTACAATGTGTACTTTTCTGCACAGGTGCATGGGTCTCAGCATAGACAGAGGTTCTTTGAGTGCCAATGCATGAACTACAAGAGACTTATGGGTGCATGTGCATGGAAGGCGCTTGAGTAATACAGTAGTTTTGGTGCATGGGTGCACGATGCGTGACTGTGAGCCGATAAACCCACACACACCTATCACATGGTTGTGAAGAAATTTCCAGATGAAATTCCTTCAACTTAGCTTTGAATTTGGTTTCCTGTAGGTCATCTTGGGCCGGTTATGGTAACTGCAGGTTAAATAAACAGAAAGAATAGTTAAAATAACCCAAACGGGGTAGGAAATTGATACCTTTCCCCAGTGGAGTCGCCAATCTGCTGCACCTCTTTTGTCACATGAATGAGCAAAACAGAGGTGCTTACATGCCTAGTTGGGTTAGCTAGGCAAGACAATAGTAAAGGAAAGGGTTAGAAGAATAAAGCATAAAAGACTAGGAATGATAAAAACAATTAAACTATAGTGCATAAGGACATAAGAACAAGAGTCAAACAAGACTCATGTCACCAATGGAAAGGATTGTATTAGTGAAAAGAAATCACCAAAGAGAAAGGGAGACTTTGGGTCCCTTCTTCCTCCAAGGGAGGGCTCTTTGACCCCCAAATATTGATCTCTTCTTACAAATGAGTAACTAGAATGAAATGGTGAAGAGAATCCAAAGCACATTCACTCTAGAGTTGATATGAATGGCTAAGTGCAATGGTGCTAGCATACTCTTGATGAGGAAAGAGGGTCCTCCGAGAGAATATCAGTAGCATAACAATACAAATGAATTCCTTGAAATGTAGTGCACCCATGGCCTCTTTTTATAGCACAACTTTGAGGTATTATTCAACCAGATTTTAGTGTGAACAAGGGGTTGTTTAGGGAACCTTTAGGTCGTTGAACAGCCACCCAATGGGATTCAGCTAAGATTTGGATGTCAAATCAACTTGGAAGATGAACCAAAAGTGGGTGGGAGGTCAACCAATATCATAAATGCCTCATTCTGAGGTGTGAGAGGCTTTTTTCATCCATAGTCACGCATCGGGTGCATGTGTGATTTTCCGGAATTTTTGAATGGCGCATGTGCACACACTTCCTGCATATCCTTAGCGCATGCTGATTTTATAGTTGGTTGTATAGTTTTGGACCTTTTGAAAATGCTTGTTTGGTCATTTTTGGTCCATGGGTGAACTAATAGCTATTTGAAGATGCTAGATTCTTGTAACCATTTGCGGATGAAATTTCATTGATAACATCCACTTTTGCATAGATCAAGTCTTTCACTCCCACCTGGGTATAATTCTCTTCATACTTCTATTGCTAATCCTGCCTAGAGTCCATCCAGAGGGAATAATATTTTTGTTCCACCTGGGTATAACGTTGCTAGCGGTTTTGTTCCCACACCTACCCAGGTTCTATATGGAGGGCCTAACATTCCTCCTCCACCTAGAGGATCTAATCTTCATGGCCCAGGTAGCTCCAATCAGATTGGAGGCCCAAGTCATTCTGCCACTTCTAGTTTTCAAATTCCTGTTGGAGGTCAACATCAAGTTGGGGTACAACCCCTATTTTGGGGTCATAAGCCAGTTTATGGACAATATATACTTGGATTACAAAATCAACCTTGGAATTTTCCTTTCCAAGGAAATCAACAACCGTTTGGGGGGGAAAATCCTCAATTAAATTCTTTTGTACCCCCTACTCCCAAGAAACCATATCCCGACTCTGTAAATCCTACCCGGGGTCAAGATTTTCAGTCTAATGCTCCTTTCCAAGGTAGTATACCCAATCAACCCACACATGCTAGATACTTGGCTCAAAACCCTCCACAACAAAATTTGACATGACCCTATAACTATTTACAGACTACTTATGGTCCTACTGGTATACCTACATTCTTACCTCTTCAAAATTACCAGTTTCCTCAAGTGAACAGGCAATTGTTGTTTCTAGCTACTTTGGATTTACCGGATTTATCTAGGATATTGAATGATCATATTTTTCATTCTCCTTATTAGTCGATCATACTTGCCAAATTACCATCAGACATTCCTAAGTTTGACGGTTGATCGGGAGAAGACCCAAACAATCACGTCATGACATTTCATCTTTGGTTTTCATCCAACTCCTTAATGGATGACTCCATTCGATTACGTATTTTCTAATGAACTCTTACGGGTTTGGTAGCCAAATGGTATATAGAATTGCCATGAGAATTATTCAATGATTTCAACACCTTAGCTATGGCTTTCTTAATGCATTAACAGTTACTGATACGATATGAGACAGGAACCGAGATTTGATTTCATTTAAACAACCCTCATCCACTCACATTTTCGATCATATTCATGAGTGGAGGAGGAGACAACGACTAATCAAAGTTCCCTTTCCTAATAAATTATTGGCTGAGTGGTTTACCAAATCACTCATCGATCTTATAGCCCATGATGTTTCCATTGGTGGTGTCGTCACTGAAGAGTAGAAGATTAGTCGTGCTCAATACTTGGATCTCGTTTATTCACAAACAGACACGTTATGTGACTTGATCCCTGATGCTCCTCGCCCGTCTACAAATCCAACCCCAATGCCTCCAATAGCTTCCCATGTTGTTGATGGTGTGATTGGCACTTTTCATGCTGAGACTCAGTCCAAACAAGCCAGTCATTCCAATCCCAAATCTACTACTGCTAATGTAAAAAATTCTACTCCTTCGACTTCTTCTCCCGATAAAACCTCTGAGGTTAATATGGTTCAATCTACACCTACCAGTAAAAGTCAAAATAAA
Source organism: Picea mariana (assembly GCA_032191745.1). NCBI lineage: Eukaryota > Viridiplantae > Streptophyta > Pinopsida > Pinales > Pinaceae > Picea > Picea mariana. The sequence continues at coordinate 491,765 of JASDQU010102554.1, forward strand.
AATAAAGGGAAGGGTAAGAATAAAGAGGATAAAAATAATAATCAACAATCTAATAAACCCAAGACTCAGCCTTCTCATGATAAAGAAAAGTGAAAACATCGTTATCCTTTCCTTATCTGTGGTGAGGACCATTATACGAAAGACTGTCCAAGACGTGTTGAGGTTACTAAGTTCCTACAAGGGACCGGGACGCCTCCTACACCCTCCATTTTGCCACAACCTTTTCCTTCTCAACAGTAGGCCCAATTGGTTATTCATGATAAACCTTCTCCCTCTACCATATCTTATGTACTTATTTGTATTGGTTACTCCAAGAAGAACAAATTTCCAGTCGCTATTGGAGTCAAATATTATTCTCCTTCTAAAGAGAAAGTTGATGATTCGCCACCTCCATTGGTTCAAAATCCTCCATCAACTTCACCTCCCAACGGTTCTCTTCATCTCAAATGACCTAGTCTAGATACAGTTCTTTGTCCACCTCCTAAGCACATTGTTCGTAAGACGTCATTTAACCCGCATGCACGTGTCTCTCAAAAGTACAGTATTATAGAATATCTTGCACAGGAACCTTATGCGATGTCAGCTCTCAAAGTCCTTCAAATTTGTCCTATGCAACGAAAGGCACGGTTAAAGGATATTGGTGGAATCTATCCTACCGATACAAACTTGATAATATTTGACTTGGAAGATCACATTCCAATGCTCCCTCATCAATTAACATTACAAATAAAAGTCATTGTGGAAAATAGGAATATTTGTAGAACAGTTGTTGATGAAGGAGCTTTGAATTGCGTCATGTCTGTCACTTGTTGGAAATCCATTGGCTCTTTTGCCCTTACCGAGTCACACAATACTTTAAATTTTTTTAACGGTATAGGGTTTAAAACTTATGGTGTTATTCCTTCGTTATCTCTTGCATTAGAAGGAAAAGAGGTCATTGTTGAGGTTGAGTTGTTTGATGCACCTCTCGATTACAACCTTTTACTTGGCCATAGTTGGATTGATTATATGCGCATAGTTGTGTCTACTCTTTTCCATGTGATATGTTTCCCTCACCAAGGTAAAGTTGTTACCGTATATTATCTCGCCTTTTTTATTTTCAATTCGCATACTACTAATGTTCCATTCATAGAAAAAGCACCTCTCGGTTATGAGAATGTCGGTGTGGGTCTTTTAAAGGATTCATCATGAATGGGTAATTTCCCCATTCCTCCACCTAATGTTCCTCCTCCTTTTGTTTTTTCTATTAACATTATTTCGACCATTGTTGGTGAAACCCCTGATTCTTATGACCCTTGGATAGTACCTAGCTTGGCCGATTGTCTTTTGTATGGAAACCGAATTCCTTTAAGTCTGGTAGAATTGGCCTATCAAGTTATTCAATTGACAACTCCTTCTCCTAGTTCTATCTTAGATACGTCTTATGATCCATTTCACATGGTCTTTCACACCGATGAAATGATGATGACATTTATGTCCATGGAAGACACCCCATGGGATTATGGGAACCATCGTTCTATTCTCTTCCTGGAAACAGAGACTATCGATATTTACCAACAGATTTTGAATCCGTCTATAGTCATTACTATTCCCCCAGTTTTTGAACCAACACATGATTCTTTGTATGAAGGGAACTTGGGAAATATTTCACCCACCATCCCTCTAGATATTTCTATTAATCATGGAATAGTGGAAAATGTTCATATCAGTGCCTCATGTTCTCCTGATGAGATCTGAACTAACAAGGCCCTTTTCCAAGAATTTTGTGATGGTTTTGCATGGAGTTTCGAATAAATTCCTGGAATTGATCCAGATATTGTTGTACATGAAACTAAGACATACCCAGACATTAAACCTGTTTGACAAAGAATTCTCCCATTTCATCCACGAGAAGTTATTGCGATTAAACTTGAAGTTGAAAAAATTCTTAAAGCCGATTTTATCTATTCTGTAGCATTGACTATTGGGTGTCCAATATTGTTATGGTTATGAAGAAACAAGGAATGATCCGTGTTTGTGTTGATTATATGGATATCAAAAAGTCTTGTCCCAAAGATAATTATCCAATCCCTTTAGTTGACAAGATCATTGACAATTGTGTTGGGAGTGAAATATTCTTTTTAATGGATAGATTCTCTGGCTATAATCAAATCAATATTTTACCCGTGGATCAACATGGGACTTATTTTATTTTCCCTTGGGGTACCTTCTCATACCATAAACTCCCTTTTGGTCTCAAGAATTTTGGTGAGAATTTTCAACACCCTATGTCTTATGCTTTTCATGATATTAAGTGCATTGTACAACCTTACCTAGATGACTTATCGACGCATTCCCTACGTTGGCAAGATCGCTCGACACACTTACAAGCCATTTTTCTACGTTGTCGATATTATCACATATGATTGAATCCACACAAATTCATTTTTTGTGTGGATTCTGGACGACCTCTTGGCTTTATCTTTTCTACACATGAGATTAGGGTCGATCCTTTGAAGGTTGAAGTTATTCTCAATTTTCCTCCTTCTTCTACCTTACGCCAACTCCAAAGTTTGCAAGGGAAGGAAATTTTTTATGACAATTAATTCCCAATTATGTCAAACTAATGAAAAGTTTCACTCAAATTATTAAGGAGGTTAATGATTTTGTATGGGACGACACTACCAACAAAGCCTTTGAAGATTTGAAACTTGCCTTAACCCTTACACCCCTTTTATGTCCCCATGATTATAGTCGAGATTATTTCTTATACTTGGCTACTTCAGACTCTACCATAGCCATGGTTCTAGTCCAAGAGGATGCTTCAAATGATGAAAATGTTATTTACTATTTGATTTAGAGTCTCATGACCACTGAAACCAAATATATGCACGTGGAAAAATTGGCCTCGGCGGTTGTTCAAGTTGTTCAACTTTTTCGTCATTATATCTTATTACTCAAAACCACCATCATTTTTTATTGAAACCCTATGCAACATATCCTTACACGACAATTGTTAGGGGGGAAATACTCCAAATGGATAGTGATTCTCCAGAAGTTTGATTTGGAGTTTGAGAGAGACAAGTCAAATAAATATTTGGTTTTTGTCGAGTTAATATGTGACCTTCCCTCCACTGAGACAGAAACTGTGGCAGGAGAATACTTTCCTGATGAGTCTCTCTTTCTGATCAGTTCAAACGACATCTGGTATGGAGACATTATCATTTATCTCCAAACATAAACTTTTCAGCCTGATCTTTCTTATGTAGATCATCGTCGAATTTTGTATCAATCCCGTCAATACATTATACTCGGTGATACCCTTTACCATCATGGTATTGATTATGTATTTCGACGATGTCTAACTTATGATGAAGCTGAGAAATATTTAAATGAATGTCATTCCAGAGCATGTGGCGGTCATATGTCTGGGTATGCCACTGACCAAAATATCTTACGAGCTGGTTACTTCTAACCTTTGTTGTTTAAGGATTGCATTACTGCCATTCAGAAATGGCACGCTTTTCAAACATATAACAATAAGATTCAATCACATCCTTCTCCTCTTTACCCTGTAGTTTCCATTGGTCCATTCGCTAAATGGGGCATTGAATTCATGACATGTAACCCTCACTCGGTCGGGGGGCATGGATACATTATTGTAGCTGTGGATTATTTCACTAAATGGGTCGAAGCGATGCCTCCATTTGATAATACCAGGAAAACTGCAACGTATTTCATATTCAATCATATCGTCACTAGGTTTGGTGTCCCTCAAGCCATGATCACTGACCATGGTAGCCATTTTCATAATTTCATGATGTCTGAGCATACCGATAAGTTGGGTCTTCGTCATGAAAACTCAACCCCTTACTATTCACAGGACAATGTCCAGGTTGAATCAATCAACAAAGTTCTAAATACTATGCTTCGAAGGATGGTAGGGATTCACAAGTAAAAATAGCACACAACACTCTTTTTGGAATTATGGGCCTATCGGACGTCCGTTAATTCTTCCATAGGGTTCAAAACTTTCCAGTTAGTATATGGTATTGAAGCTATTTTGTCGATTAAATGTGAAATCCCATCTTTGAAACTCATTGTTGAACTTCTCCTTAACACTTCAACTGAAGAAGAATGTCTATTGTATTTGATGAAATTAGACGAGACTCTTCGTGATGCCACATTATTCATAAAAACTCAAAAGAAACATGTGAAAGATCAATATGAAAAGCATGTCAAACCGCATGTTTTTTCTAAGGGTGATTTAGTTCTCCTTTACGAACAAGATCATGACTTATTGAGGGCCGGTAAATTCAATCTCATGTGGCATGGCCCTTATATCGTTAAATGAGTGTTGGAGAAAGGGGCTTATGAGCTAGTGGATTATGATGGAATTCCTTTAGGTGAACCTAGAAATGATATTTACTTGAAGAAGTACTATGCTTAAAATATTTTTTTCATGAGTGCTTTGTATTTTTAGTGTATCATACTCTAGTGTGTTTTTTTTCTTTTCTTGTTCTATCTTCAAACTACTTACGTTCCCTTGTGCTTGGTTTCCAGATGTCGGCGTTTTCGCTACCCTATATCGTCTTTTTTTATGGTGCTAGTCGCAGTACTCAAAACCTAGCATCTATTGCATGGGAAATTTATGCACCTATGGATGATTTGATCAGTCTACATAGTGTTTGCCTTGGTCGTGCAACTAATAATATCGTGGAATACAGTGCAGCTATTGAGTTATTAACTGATGCCATTTCATTTGGAATCTTCTATCTTATTGTATGTCTTTATTCACAACTAGTGGTGTTGCAATTGAGCAACGTTTATTCCATCTGAAGTCCTACATTTTTACAGCTATACTTGGGAATTCGCCTCTTGGAAAGACATTTTGATTATATTGAATATCAACATATTCCTAGATTTCTAAACACATTAACAAATGCATTGGCTAATTATGTTTTAGATAGACATTTGCACCATTTATAAATCCAAACACACATTTACAAGACAAGTAAGCTAGTAGGAGTTTTATATAATAACATCAAAAGTTACAAAAAGTCTTTGTCCTGAGACCAAAATGTCAAAATGGTCAAGCAAATGGCTTCATATACATATGCATCAAGGATGTTTCTCGCTATAAAAAATGACTTCCCGTGCCTGATCAAGATTTTATGAGCCAAACGAAATGACTACAAATTATTAACATGTGCTTAACACAAAATAACAGAGATACAATAAAACTGGTTTTCTATTCAATAAGGAAATAAGCTTAAACTATAAAATGCAGCGGAAACAAGCTTGTTGGAATGGTGGCGACTTATCTCTGAGAAGAGATGTGACGACTGTGCTCATTCGCAAGAACATGATTACAATGAGGCTCTAAAGACCCTTTTACAATAAATAGGAATGCCAAAAACCATAGACATCCAAAAACCTAACCCTAGGATATGAAGTGCCAAAAGTCATATGGGCCCCGTTTGGGTAAGTTAGTACATCAACTTCCCGGGGTCGTAACTTTTGCATACAATCTCTGTTTTAGGTGTATGATAGCCCGTTGGAAATTTATCATCAAGGAGATTCATTTTGGGGGCTTGATAATGCCTTCTAATATAATTGAGAAGTGATATCCCAAAAAACCTTCATTTAGTCCCTCAAAATGGCCCTGAAAGTTAAAACTGCTAAAAATAGTAAATTGCCAAAATTGTCAAAAAACTATTTTGATCTAGTTGGAAGAGGTGGATGGCCACCGATATCCACCTGGATCAGTTCAAATCAACATAGAAACCGACCAATGGATGTTGATAGGCCAATTGTATGGTGTTGGTAGCGCTGAGGTAACTCGTCCGCAGTAATGTCAGGGATGTTCATGGTCAATCCCTCAAGATTTTGTTCGATCTCCTCGATATCCTTAGAAACCACCCCTCGAACCACCACTGCACCTATATCTCCACGTATATAAATAGGAGATGATCGTGGGGGCCAGAAAGGTGCCACATCTACATTTTTGAGAGCACTTGATTAGTCTCGGATAAATAACAAAAACATTTTATAATTAAAATACCAAAAACAACATATAATGAAAAAAGTATTCTTACCTATCTCTCCCCACTGAGAACCCTCAGATAATGCCAAGTCGGGGTCTCCACGGAAGTCAATCCTGGCATATGCATAGTCCTCAACCATAACAAGCTGATACCTCAGCCACTTGAAGAAAGCTTGGTCAAATGTATCAATTGGCACACCTTCATGACGAGCCATCAAATATACCCATATTTTCAGTTGAGGATATTGTGGAGTGGGTATTCCCCATTCCACATGTTGTAGGCACAAAATAGGGACCCTCTCTAGGAAGAAGGATACCAAAATAGATCCATACCCGAATTGTTTCAATCGAACGGTCCTACATTGTTTCAATTGTTTCTTCATGTTTTTCATAAGACCCTCACACCAATTGAAAACACGGGGCTCCATGCACTCGATAACATACTGGAAATAGCTTTCTAAAGCCATGTGATGAGCCACACTCTCTTCCATCCGAGTGATAGTATAGAGGATATTTATTAAAGGCAAATCTCGAACATCCTTTATGGAAACTTTGCCACTATGCTTCTCTGTACCAGGTACGCAGTGATGTGCCACATAGTCCATGGGGTCACCACCACCTCTAATTCCCAATAGTGACACTCAAGAGCCTCGAAGAGATAACCCAGTCAAGAAGTAAATGTAATCAATATCTAAGGTGAGTGTATGCACACCCACATGAAAATCTTGTTCATTGACATCCCACATGTGGACTAAGTATTCCATTAATCTCAATTGGGCTCTCATGCCCTAAACTTTGAAAAATTTCAGCAAGACACACTCTCGGAGTGCCATGATAGTGCCTAAATCCGCCCCGGCAAAATAATTTTCTTTCTTGTGCTCTCGTTCCCTCCAATCAAGCATAATGACCAATGAAAACATGCCTAACAACATTAAAAGATGATCAGATTCATCAAAATTTCAAAGTTGGTGGTTTTCCTTGCTCTGTCTCTCTTTTTAAATTTTGAGTTGCAGTCGTCACAGTGGCTCTTTTTCCCGCAGTGTGGCATCGTCGCACCCTAGCTGTGGGACCCTTACAGTGATCTGGGATCGTCGCAATTCATGATAGGGTGGGCCTGAGACAATATCAAAGCACAATAACCCTTGAAAAATTGCCCATAACGCAAAATTGAACCATTAAAAATGAAAAATTCAACCATGAAAAGAAAGAGGGGAAGAAGAATACCTACTTCACAGAAGTAGCTCGAAAAATCGTCCACCCGGTGCTCCAAAATTGTCACTTGAAAATCGAAGGAAAAAGGGGAGTTTTGGAATTAGTTTGGTGAAAATACAAAGGAAATGGTAAATAAACTAGTTTTGACCTATTTTATTCACTTTTTACCATTTTAATTTCAAATTAAATTATTTTTTAAATATTTTTACCTATGCCCTAAACATAATAAACTTTGCAAAGTGTCTCTATTACAGGTAGAGAGATGTGAGGACCGGACTTTTGATATGGATACTTCCTTTTTTGTCATTTTTGCATGTTTTTATGATGTGCATATACTTTTAGGGTTTTTCAGAAAAACTCTAAGCATGGTCTTAATTCTTTCTCATGCTCATGAAACTATGAGAATGTAATTGAGTAACCTTGTATCGCTTTTTTAGGACTCGTAATGGTAATATAAAAAATGAACCCTATGGAGCATCCTTTAATCTCTTTTCAAGCTCCTTAAACATGAAAATATAGCTAAGAGACCTTGTTCTTTTCATGCTCATAAAAGTATTTTAAGAAAAAGTTGAATGAGTGGTAGCTTATCTCTTTTTCAGTCTCGTTAGACTAACTTATGAAAAACCACATTTTGGAGTTTTCTTTAAGTGTTTTTCAGAATCTCTAAACATGAAAAACCACTGAGTTTTCTTTCTTTGGACTTGTAAAAAAAGCATTGAAAGGCCCATATGGCACCAAACCACTCCTTCCTAGGGTTATTTAAAAATACTCTGAGGGAATCATCCAAAGGATGAGATTAAATTACAAGCATATGTTATCCTCCTTAAGCTCGCGTCAAAATAAAGAGGTACTTGTCAGAAATGGTGGAGGGAAATTGGGAAAGAAATGTATATTTGTATCTGTGTTAGTGGAAATAAGTCACTCTTGAACATGACACCCCTCTTCATCATTGTATGTGGGTTGGGAAATCCAATCATCTCTTGTTTGACCATCTATAAGTCTTTATGTTGGGTCCTCCTTGAGTCAATGCTACTAAGACAATTGTCGTGCCATTCATATGTTCAAGAGAAGTTCAACCTAAACAAGTATTTTATYGAGTCGGCCATCTGCAATCCTCAAATCCTACCATGTAGGCCTTCCTTGAGTCAGTTTTGACTCACTTCATACTCTGATCTACTTCAAATCCGTTACATATTTTGTGTCATTGATGGGGGATACATTAAGGCCCTCCTGTGATGAGTCTTTTCTTGTCAAATTCAACTCATCATCTAGGAATTAGACTTAGAAATCATTTAGTACCTTGAAACCTTCATCCCTCAATGGCAAATTTCCTCGCTTTCAATAGTGGGTTCACATCATTGGCCCCTGATTGGAAGATTCCATCGAGTGTTCAAATTCAACTCATTTATTCACATTCACTGTATTGTACTAGAGTGCCTTGGGAGTCATTTACATCAATGGTGTTTTCCCTTGCACTTGTTAACAATATTCATTAATGGTTGGTAATCAAGTGGTTTCTACCATGTTTGACTTCGACACCTGTAATCACATGGCTATAATTGTACTTTAGAATGATAGAAATGAATACCCTAGATCTCACGATATCAATCCAGGTTGCGATGAAGTATTGATAATTCTGTACTAACACATATATCCATTGTGTATGTCTCGTGGCTATGTTGAATCATGATGACATGGATCCAGAATGTATGTTTGGTGGCCATGACTCACTTTACGCTTATGATTAGAGTCACTTGTAGTCTGAGTAAGGGAATGTCTAACTCAGAATATGGTATATTATTATGTAGATACTTGATTGTTTGCAGGTTCCTAACCGATGTGCTCCTTGTTTTCGACACACACATTCTACAAAGTATTTCAAATATCACAGGTTCTAGGTTCATAATTTGGGGGGCATTCTATTACCCATTATTGTTTTCACCCCTGTGATCAACTGACGATATGTGCATAACTCAATTCTATGTTCCCTGAAGATACTAAAATGAGACTTTCTCCATGAAGAAGTGAATCATATTTCTTTTCTTAAAAACCATATCAAAAGAAATCGCCGCACTTGCTAAATGCTTGGGGTGCGAAGATGCTTGATCATCGCATGCTACACCAAAACTAGACTATGACATCGTCGCAGGATGCTTGTGCATAGGGTGCGATGATGCTCAAACAAGAGAAAAAGGTGAAATTCATGAAAGTTCTAGAAGGGAATCTTCTAGAAGATGAGGTGACCTTCGATCAGTTTGGATCTTACTCGCTTCTCTGATTTAGTGGGATGATCCTAATATCCTCATCCATCCCTCTTTCATCCTATATAAAGAGGGATCTCTCATGGGAAAGGCTAGCCTGGCTTATGCATGAAGAATTTTTCTAAACATTGTACTTGTGATAGCTTTGCTTTAGCTCTCCAAGTCAGGTTGTGAATGATCTTCATCAAAAGCATTGTAGAAAAGGTGTGTGTGTTGAAGCAAAGGGCCATTGGAAGGGACCTTGTAACATCAAGGCATGAGTTGTATTCTCCACTTTCATTCAATATAGTGAAGTAATACATTTCTTCCCTATAAAGGTGTCTCTACTTATATTGTATAACTCCTTGATCTTATACATAAACTTCATTGGAATATATATAGCATTGTTCTCTCTCTTTGTTGGTTTGTGCTTCTTAATAGGTTCACCATCCCAAAAATCCAAATATGGAGAAAGGATGACACTAGCGAGGATCAAACGTTGTTTAAATGGTATGTCATTTGTTCCTCTCTGAACTAGTTTATATTACAATGAAATCTAAGGAGAAACTTGTATTATACCCTTTTTTGTTCTAGCTTCTTGTTGAATTTAGGGAGATTAGTTTGTGTCCGCACTTATTGATTTGTCCGATAATACACTATACTCTTTTTTTTAACTCCCATGGAGTTATACTTTGGACTAAAGAATATTGCAATGACGAAATGCCCAAATTGTTAACAGGGAAAATTGTGTAGGAAATTTGCAACCTAGATGCATGAGGAAAGGTTGTGCGAAAAAAGTGCCTCTATGTTGTTATGTTTTTTTCCTTTCCCAAGGGTTAGGGTTTTTCAGGGTTCCTATAGACAAGGTTTCACCTTGTTCTATAGATTTTTAAGATATGTGTGAGGTCGAATAGTAGTACTCGGACTAATATCTTAGAGAACCAACTAAGGAGGATCGACCGTACCCTTAGTTTCACTACTTGATTACCCAGGTACTAGAGAGTAGTCTTCACGAGTGTTGTTCTTGGTGCCACTATAATATCCAGGTGGTTGATAAGATGATCTAAATCTAGTTTCAGGACACCTAGTGGACTCTATCTATACACAAAGGTACATGGAAATGATGGTCGTGTACAATGTTGTCTGATGCAGTACTACTCAAAGGGGTACCAACAGGGATTACAGAGGTTTCCAACAAGCTAAAACATTTGTTTCGCATAAGCCATGAAATTGACTGTATTTTTTACATTTTAGTCTTCTCTAGTCGTACTTTTACCTGCCTAATGATAGAACTTTGTTCTTTAAATATGTCCGTAGTACACGTCTCTACCCATTAAAAAAATTGTCCCAAAATTTATGTAAAGGAAAGTTCTTTGATACCACTTGTAAGGTACTAGATGTATTATGTAAAGTAGAAAATAAATATTATGACAAATATCAATGGAACAACAAAATATAGAGAATAATAACACCAACAATGATACCTTTATTAATAGAAATCCAAGTTCACTTGCCTGTTTGAGGGGGAAACCTCTAGAAGAGAAGATTTCTATTACAAATAATTATCAAGACAAGACTTTCCCATGCCTTCTACTCCTATTTATTCTAATTCTATCTTCTAAAGAATATTCTAGAGGAAGATCTTTCTAAAAGCAGAAGCTTCTATTAAGTATTCTTACATTATACGTGTTCACATTATTATATAGGCCTTATTTACTAATGTTGGCCTTTCTTACATATAAAACATATTATTATACCTATGTGATGGGTTTGGGAGGTTGAGTCCCTAACACATTTTGGGCTTTGTCCCTCACTCGACTCCATCATAACCATATTGCAATGCCCTTTATTTTCTTCCCATTTTTCTAGTAACTTAGAGAAATCCTCCATGACATGGTCTATGCTATAGCACTATCCATAAAGTGAGCATGGCTTGGTACATAAGAACAATAAATCGTGTACATATTTTCATTTAAAGCAAGTGGGTGGCCTTCTTTTGCCACCAACTTATCCTCTTCCTCTTTCTCTTCTATATCCTCCATGTTATCCTCCTTGGTATCCTCCTCTGTCAAGTCTCTTGTGTTCACCATCTTTTTTTTCTTCTTGGACATGTAAGGTGTGTGCAGTGTTGTCCTGGATTAGTTGTAGTGACCAACAGTTATTAACATCGTGCCCCACGGACTTGCAAAATTCATAGAAAAGGGTATGTGTAGTCTTCCAATACTTATGTAGTGTTGGGTAATGAAAGGTTTATGTCCTCATTTTCTACAAATTTTACATCATTCAGTCCATGGCCTTGTTGGAAATGGATTAATTGTACCCATTTCCATATAATTTCCCATCATAGGACACTCATTTTTATGATGACCTTTTGTTTGATTTTCTACTCTTCTTCTACTTAGGATTATTTATCAGTTATCCTGATCCTACCTTACTATCATATATTGACCCCGATTCATATTTAATAAGCTCCCAACAAATCCATTTAAAACTATCAGTCCCTCTGGTAGACCAGAATCTAATGTAGCACACAGAGTGCACTACGTAGTCTCACCTGAGATAGCTCTATGGGTGGCTGCAATACTCAGGTGTTTGCAACCTGGGAATGAGTGGAGATCTGTGGTTGTATCTTGTAATATTTATTTATTCAGTTTAGAATCTGATTGTAGTAGTCATTCTATTCATGCATGTGAAATACCAGATCTAACTAGTTAATTCATTCATCTAACATTCATCACTTAACAACAATAAAGACGCATACATTCATTCACATAACACAGGTGTTACTGTGGTTCACCCCCTCCTAGGCTATGCCCATAGAGATATGGATATAAAGCTATTTATTATGGTTCAATGATATTTCACGCCACGCCTGTTTACAACCTTGGATTCTACTCTCCTCAAAAGGCTCCTCAATCCCTGTGAGACTGACTAGATCACACCAGGATCCTCAGCCTATGATCTAACCCTCGAAATCGAGTCGCTCACTTCTTCTCTAGCTCAACAAATTACTGAATAGTACATTTCTTACAACTCTCTTTCATATGTTCTCTCTATCTTCTCTCCCTCTCTCTTGGTTTGTCCCTCCATCTCTTCCTCTAATTACTACTTATTTATATTCTTGGTTCATCAACCATTACAATACATTACAAAAACCCTAACCCTAGCGTTGTTAGCTATTCCATGCATGTGCACCTCGCCTGCTTCCCTCACACGTGCTACTTTTCCTTTCAGCTGCCCTTTCCTCCTTTCATGTTTCTCTTCCCAAAAATAGCCTTTTCTCCTAACTAGGTCTGCATCCAAAAGGCCCCCAACACTAACATGTGGCTCATCCCGAGCCACCTAAAATTTGTATTCTTCTTCAACAACTCCTATGAGAGTCTGGAACTTCTCTTTGAGTTCCCTTACTTGTGTTTGAGCCTGTGCGGTCTTTTCTCTAAGTGCATCCAATAATTGCGCTGTAATCTCCTCGCTAATCATCTCTACACACTTTGCCTGAATTTGTGCCATGTTCTTATTTACCTCTTCTGCCTGCGCAATGACCTCCACTAGATCTTGGAGAGGTTCCATTTGAGCTTGTAGATCCTTCTTCTGTGTCTGTGTGGCTATGATTTATGCTTGCAGTTTATTCATATCTTGTACTCCTTTAAGTAGCTCATTGATCTTCATCATATTCTTCCTTTGCTTGAGGTCCTAGATAGATGCGCTTATCTTCTCCTCTTCTTAGTCCCACTGCTGGACTTTTTGATCCTTCTCCAACTTTGTCCATAGTTGTGTTGCTCTATCAAAAAATTCGACAACTACGCTAACTTGTCATTCCATTTCCTTCATCTGCCTTGTTGCTTACTGCTTTCTTTTATCCTTCACCTTTGGGGGAGTGGTAGGCATGAGTTGTTCCAAGGTTATCGATCTCATGTTTGTATTGATCGATTGTTTGCACAATATGATCAATTTTCTCCATTGGTGTAGGTTGTGTTTTTTGCGCACTCTTTGGAATCCTGTCATAGGATACAACCAATCCCTCCTCAAGCCTATCCACACAATATTTCTCATCTTTGGTCTCGACCTTGACCTTCCCGAGCACCAACTCCAACTCTTCTTTGTTGTCCTTCATGTGCTACAGTTCAGTTGCATCTGTGTGGGCACATGATTGTAGCTTCTATGTGTCGCTGACTTGCAATTTATATAGTGCCTTGGTTTGTATTCACCCCATTACCAAATATATTTATGTCAGATATTTCAAGGGTGTATGTCCTACAATCTCATCCATGCATAGCATGCTAGTTGTAACATGAAAAGTCAATCTTGCTCGTGGTATCATCTAGATCATATACCGCTCACTCGATGCAGCCTTGGCTCATGCTTCTGATGTTGTAGAGACTGACTCTATTCCTCTACCCACCCTCTACATTTCTCTGATCTATTCTAGGATATGCCTCATGTTAGCCAGATCGTCCTGGATCTAGTCCCTTTGGTGTTGGGATTCTTCAAAATCCTTCATTGTTTGGTCCTGGACCATTTCGGCCATGAGGTTTGCGTCGTCCTCAATTATTGTATATTTTGGCAGCGTATTTTGCATTTTTTTCTTTTTGTTCTCACCCCCAGTGTGTATGATCAGCCTCTTGGTCTAGCCTTCTTCCTATTGGGTAGCACTTGATGTGGTCTCTTGTGCTATCTCGGTCTCTTTTTCTTATTTCTGTGGTGCTTGGGTGTTTTCCTTTCTCTCCGCCTGGGTACCTTTCTGTAACACCCTATTTCCCCCAGTTTGTAAAAATAACTAGACTGGCCAGAACTGTGGAAAACTCATGAATGTGAATATGTGATGTGAATTGACCTTATGGAAAAGGTCAATAAATATGAATAACATTATGAATTTATATTGCAGGACTGCTGAGAGGGGAGCTGTAGAAAAAGAGACCACGATGGTGGTGGAAGGCACCTGGAAAGGTGGCGTTAACTTCCATCGGTAATTAATACCGTATTTGAACTCCACTGGCCCAAAGAACCAAAAGTGGCTCGCTGGCCCTGAATTAAATGTCTCACAGGATGGTAGGTAGATGGCTTAATGAGGGAAGGGAGGTGAACCGCCCATCCGTAGAGCCGTCAGGCCTGACCAACGTGAGGGTAATCGCGCCACACGCAACCTCGCAAGAGGATAAGGCGTAGGGTAGAAGTGATTAGGGGCAGACATGAGGGGAGAACTCTGGCAATATGCAGAGTGAGTGATAGTAGAGAGGAAGGATTGCAACCTTTTCTCCTGGTCACTGGCAGACAGAGATGCAGTCTCACAACATCGTGGTCTCAGCTCGAGGGTGGCTAGTGGTAAATCTGCTGGGAGTCACTAAGCCTACGGTTGGGTGGAAATGAGCACCCCTCTCAGCAGTTGCATAACCCCTGGTGTTATTTCTGATAAGTGTTTTGCCTCTGGAATCTTCATATATGTATATATGTTTATTCTAATAATTTTTCCCATAAGCTGTGAAACTGTGAATGATTTCATTGTAAGAGTGTTTGTATGGTGTTTTGATCAATATTGGTAGATGCATGTTTATAATGGAAAGACTACGTATGGCTTCTGTCCTCATGAATCGCTATTTATGTGCTTACCGACCTAATTCAGACTACATGTCTGATTCGTGGGAGAAAGGTACCCTTATATGACTCAGTTATCACCCTGGTTAAACCTCCCCATAGAGATACCCTCCTTGAAAATCCCATCAAGAACCGGGAGAGGGAATGTGAAGGCGTAAGACCTTAGTAACCCTGCACGAGGAGGAACGATCCTCTTGAAAACCCGAGATGACAGCGTCATGATAAAGTATCGGATCGACGGACGAGTTCTCGTCAGGAGATCTGTGGTCACTCACGATCGTCAGATCGAAGGAAGAAGCTGGAAAGTTAAGTACCTTATCTCTGATAGGTGTTGATTGATGGACGAGATTCTATCGGTAAATCTGCGGTCATACCTAACCGTTAGATTGGTAGGAGAAAGTAGGGTGTTAAACGCTTTCCCACTTGGTTTCTCTATGTCTTCGTGGGTAGAGAAGAAATTGGGACCATAGATCCCCAAGGTCCATGGCAGTATTTGGACCGTTGATTTTTCTACGTCCAGGGAGTCATGGAAGAGTGCATGGGTAGGAATCAATCTGAGTCGTCAGATCTCGGCTGGAAAACTCGACAGCTGTTGGATCTATCAGGATTCACCCGAGGGTTAAAGACCCCAGTGTATAGGGGTGAAAATCCTTGAGTAGATCTGAGTCGTAGGATTGACGGAGGCCACATGTCATAAGATTACCCATTTTGGGAAATCGAGAATCATGTAATTGGGAATCCTAATGACAAGAGTTCGGGATTTTCCATGGTGAAAACCCCGGAACAGATCTGAGTTGTCCGATTGACGGAGGCCACGTGTCATAAGATTACCCATTTTGGGAAATCGGGAATCATGGAATTGGGAATCCTGATGATGAGAGTTCGGGATTTTCTATGGTGAAAACCCATAACAGATCTGAGTCGTCCGATTGACGGAAGCCACGTGTCAGAAGATTACCCATTTCGAGAAATCGTGAATCGCAGAATCAGGAATCCTGATGAAAAGAGTTTGGGATTTTCCATGGTGAAAACCCCGGAACATATCTGAGTCGTCCGATTGACAGAGGCCACATGTCATAAGATTACCCATTTCGGGAAATCAAGAATCGCGGAATCAGGAATCCTGATGATGAGAGTTCAGGATTTTCCATGTTGAAAACCCCGAAACAAATCTGAGCCATCCGATTGACGGAGGTCACGTGTCATAAGATTACCCATTTCAAGAAATCGGGAATCACGAGATCGAGAATCCTGGTGATGAGAGGTCGGGAATTTCCATGGTGGAAATCCCGGGATAGATCTCGACCATCCAATTTACAAGGGCCACGTGTTGAGATATTAACCACATCGGGAAACCGGGGATTGAGAATTCAGGAGTCCTGTGATCGAGAGTTCGGACTCTCATGATGATAAATCCCGATGAAGGGACGAGATTCTTTCAGAGGATCTCAGGGTCTATCACGACCGTCAGATGTGAGGAAGAGATGTCGGCTTTAAGCTGGGGCATGAATTCACATTAAGATAAGAAACGAGAAGATATGGATGAATAGAGTCCACCAACCTGTTGGCGTTCGGAAGTCACTCCTGGATTGTTAGCAGGAGTAGAGCCCGAAGCCCATCAGATTTAATGTCACGGTTTGTTTTAAAGGGTGATCAAATGGAGGGAAACTCAAAACAGCGTCGTATCAACTCGAAAAACAGACCGGGCATGCATGAAAGAGTGAGGTCCTGATAAACTCCAAACAGTGGGTCGTAGTAAAGGCGAGTAGGTGGAAGATTTACGCAAGAAGAGCGCAATGATCTATTACAAACATCAGGTGTGCAACAGATTAAAGAAGAAATGCATCTGAACGCAAAATCCTTTTACATTCAAATACAGAAAACCAGAGGGAACGACAACGCCGCAACAAATCCTTTATTACAACAAGATGCACTATTGTGAATCCTCCAGCAAAAGATGAAACAAAGACGGAAAAGAAAGAGAACTGTTTGTTATAAACCAAGAAATCTCAAACAGAGAGGCATAACCAGGAAACCAGAGTATTGGCTGAAACTTTACAGTCGGGAGCTTAGCTCTACCATCGATCCATACAAAAATGGAAAAAATGCCTACATATACTCAAAATTACAACATCGGCGGAACCAAGAAACGCATTGAAGGCTTTGCGTCTGCATGGCTTATGACAACACGGAGCTGCGATCTTTGAATGGTCGTGCAACTTATGGCAGACGCGATAAGTCTTCTGACAATTCATTCAACGAATCGACGTGCTTTTAATTCGTTACAGGATGTCCCCATTATGGCGGAGATGATGTCTAACCACCACCAACTGCTTCAATAACTGCTTCTTGGGATTGGAGAGGGTTTGGCCAACTCAGCATCTTGGGCCTAGGAAAGACCTCACGGGATGCCACCTGGAACAACTGACCAGCTTAAGAGATGGACATGGGGGTATGGAAGGAGCGATAGCATTGAGGGGAACATGGAAGAGGTGGAGAAGAGTGAGAGTGATAATAGAGAGGGGCGACAGAAGACGGGCCATGTAGGAGGGCACGAAAGGATGACACGCGGCGACTGGGGACAAGCGGATGGAAGAATGATATGACAGAAGGGGGGACCCAAGCCGGTTAATTGTATTGTAGTTTGGGGAATGCGGGGCAGAATGAGCGCCGTTGATCTGGGCGCGCACATCGGGACCGCTGGGGAGTTGCACATGGGAGCTCGGACCCCCCCCCCTCCNCGTTGATCCGGGCGCGCGCATCTGGGATGTCGGAAAGTCGCACCCTCGAACTCGGACCCCCCCCCCTCGCTTAAAGATCGGAAGGCAAGGGGGGTTCGACTTTAGCTGTGCACCGTTGATCTGGGTGCGCAAATCTGGACCGCCCGGTCTTGTTTACTGTTTACCCTGGGTGCATCATCGCCCGAAACTTTGGACAAGTGTGTTTTAACCCATTCTTTGATATCTAAACCCCCTAAGAAAGAAATATCGCTAACATTTGGCTCCATGGGAGATAGAGTCGTCCCTGTGATGCTCTAAGAACTCTTTTGCAGACTTAGTGCCTTTGTTGTTGGGCTGTGGAGTCATTTATTAGTCAAAAAAGGAAAACAACAACACAAAACAATATTTACAAAAATTAACAAAACGAGCTGCCTGCGGCTCACATAAAACACTTTTTCAAGAAGTGCCCATTGACTGGGCCATTGAAAACTTCATTGCCTTCCAGATCCTGTAACCTGTAAGTGTTATTGGAAAATGCTTCAAGGATCTTGAAAGGCCCGAACCAGAGGGTGTCAAATTTACTGTGTTTACCCTTCTCTTGTCTGGGTGCGTCCCATTTGAGCACCAGATCACCTTGCTCAAACTCTTTCTTCTTATTTCTTTTGTCAAAGGCCTGCTTGATCTTCTGCTGACGATGGTAAGATCTGTCCAAGACCTGTTCTCTGACCTGATGCACCTCCACCATCTGATGAATTCTCCTGAGTACATGGTTAGATTCCCCTTCATAATCTTGGAGGAGGTTGGCCACAGGCAAGGCAAGCTAAGTGGGGAAGACTGCTTTGATCCCATAGACAAGATGGAAGGGTGAGAGACCCAGGGATTTCTTCGTTGTCACCCGATCGGCCTGTTGGCAGCCAATTCACATTTTTCATTACCTCATAAGCTGCCTGCACCAATGTTTCACAAACATTGATTTTCCGTCGC
>JASDQU010102555.1:14974-33280 GCA_032191745.1 Picea mariana
GCTTTCACCATAAGGGGACCACTTTGGAGTTCATCCATATTTACTTCTTATCAACCATGACAAAACAATAATGAGTAATATTTACATCAAACACTATTGGGTCCATTACCTAAACCTTTGTGCTACGGGTCTTTCTTCAAGGGTTGACATCAATGACAACCAACCTTAATCAACAGTTTGTTCTCTGTTTTTTGTTTTCTTTGATTGTTTTGAATGTCTTTTTGAATCAATATATTTCTTATCAAAGAACTATTGTTGAAGGAAGCATTTGTTTCAATACTTGTGTTTTTCAAGAAAATTGAAATAGTTCAAAGAGGTCCTGATATTAAGATATAGCTTAGACAATTGATTTTTAAGTCAATTGTCACTTTCATTTTGTCCTCAAATTGTCTTTGCCAGAGTATTACACCAGAGATATGGTTTAAATATTTGAGAATTACGATGATATTTAAACTTTTTACGCCGTCCATATTCTTAAGGAATCACTTTTAAGTGTTTCCCCATTCTCTAGATGATTTCTTAAAGGAAATCTAAAATCTCTAAACCATGATAAAACTTCCAGTTTTGAAAGAAAATAAATACTATGATCAAATATTCACCTGTATTGCAATTAACCTCCAGTATCACCCTGCTCTCTTTGTCATAAAGAAATCTATAATTGTATTATTATTTAAAAGTGTCATAAGAGGGTTGGAAGCACTTAAGTGTGGGAAGTGTGTGTAAACCCATCGGGGTACTGAACAGGCTCGTTGGTAGAAGGTAAATGCACACATGATACCAAGACAACTTCGTTGGGGTACTGAACAGGCCTGATGGCAGCGAAGCAATGTCGAGTTGAGAGGTAGCAGGTATATGTTTTTAAATTAACTTTTATGGAAGTATGCATCATGTGGATACAACTATTGGATTGAATTAAAACATTTGAGTGGGTTAAATGACATCCCTATCGAGGCTATGGATGCCTACTGGAAGCAGTGGCTCTGTCAACGGTATTGAAGTTCTTTTATAAACATCATGACTCTTTGATTAAGACATTATTTTAGGTTATAATCCCCTACAAAGAAAATTCTACTGTCTAGTTATAACATTGAGCTTATCCTAATACTATATGGTCTCAGAGTGAATTTATTTCAGGGAGCTTAAACCCTTTTTCAAGTCTTATTCTTTTCTTCATGAGATGAAATCTCACCAGATCAGAGATAACTTCTTCACCCAGTAAGTTGTCATTTTTTGGGCCCCAACAACTCCCCCTAAATGTTTACAAAATTTAAAGGGCCCCCATTAGAATCTTGATAATTATAATGAGCTACAGAATCAACGTTTTCAAATAGTTCTGTACCTTGTCTTTCTTTGAGACAAACTTAAGACATTCACAATAGTATGAGACATTCATTACAAGAGTATATGTCAAAATTTAGAAACAAGCATAAAAATATCAATTTAAACAAAAACATTAATTTTTATTAACTGTTTACTTTCGTTTAAATTATGATTATGTGTTCTTTCTTTTGCTCATTAGTAAGTTTGGCTATTTTGAATAATGCGTTCAATACTTCATCAAATAATATCTTGGAAGGCTTCTCATTTTCATAAAATCATTTGGTGATACTAATTAATTAATTATTTTTTTTCATTTTGCATCTCATTTCAAATAATAATAATAATAATAATATCTATCATTTGTTTGATTTTGTTAAAAACCAAAATTAATATTTTTCTCTTCTCCATTAACTTGAAGCTTCTAGAATTTTAAGATCATATTCGAAAGGAAATTATAAACAATGTTTGTTCAGAACTTATAGTTAGTTTAAATTCGTTTTTTATTTTATTGTTCTAGATTTTGTTTTATTCACAATTTTTAGGTTATTAATTTAGGTTTCTTTTTGTTTCACAGGTTTCTATTATCAGTTATTTGGTACAGATCTGATCATGGCTTGATTTTATTATCTAAATACTTTCAAGATGATTGATCCAAAAACAATATTGGATTGCTGCAAATAATTTTATGAGCAACAATAGATAAAATTTAGAAAGGCGTCAAGATCAGATAGACGATTTTGCAGGACTGATTGCAGCCAAAACGTGAGGAATTTGAAGAAACGGTTGAAAACCCATCTCCCAAATGGAACCATTTAGCTTCCACCTAGAAATTTTCCCAAAAACATTCACAATTCGAAAGATATTTGTGTCCCTTTATGAGGCAAATTTCAGGTGGCGGAAATTATTAGTGACGCCCAGACTGTTCATTCATTGTATAAATCTATGAGAAAGTTCAGAGCCATAGAGATGGAGGAAATTGATAGGAGGATTTTTATCCTTTCTCTTTTGTATATTATTGATTTTGTAAACTTTTCTTCTTTTCAAATGGAGTAATGGATGGTTGGAATCTTTGGGAGAATGGATGAGTATTTTCAAAGAAGAATATGGAATTTCAGGTTGCTTAATGGCTTTTGTATTGTGAGTAAAATGGTTTTATTTTCATTATAATATCTTCATATTCTTTGAATAATTAATTATGCATTGATTTAAATTATCTTTAGTTTTTTAATCAATACATGATTAATTGCTATCATTTATGTATTAATTTTGTTTCTATCTTTAAGAGTCTATTATCCAAAAAAAATAAAAACATCCAGGACTATAGTATGGGCATGTGATTTTGAGAAAGGATATGGGAAAGCAATTCATCTCTGGCTTTAGACCTGTGTGATGCTTATTCCATTTCGTTCTTTCATTACTGTTGTATTATGAAAATATTATTATGGTTGATTTTAGCTTTAGCTTGTCATCATATGGTGTTTTCATACTGTTAAATGTTATATGTTGTCCATAATTTCTTATTCCATTTTTTATGTGTGATTGATATATCATTTGATCATTTTTGAATTTATTCTTAATGTTAAATGTTGGATAACATCAATATTCAGATCTGAGTTTTGTATCATTCTTAAATATCAATCATCCTAATATCACAAGATTTTTGATTAGATGTCTTTCTGTTGTTATTAATTTACTCCGATATCAAATACTTCTTTGAATGTATTCTGGAAGTGCTAGTATTGTTCTGTTATAGGTTTCCCTTAACAACAGTACAGGCAAGAACTCATACAACACATGAATATAAACTCAGTTGATTGAACAGTTAGAGGGTAGTAGATAAATTCTTTTCTATTATTTAGAGTTATTTATGAATGAAACAATGATTACATTAATTAACTTTGACTATTTTTGTGTCACTGTTTCAATCGTATTCAATTAGTATTTATTTGTTTAATATCTTTAAAAAAAAAACAAAAAGAAGTTTTGTGCATATTTGATTCAGAAACCTTATCAAACAATCATTTTTGCAAGATTTCATGCAAGCCTTGTATCCTGTATATATATTGTCTATATTCACATTTCTTTTTAACAAACATTAGTCAGTAATATATCATTTGTTAGAATCATATATTTTAGTTTAGTTTCATTTCTTGTACTATTTTTAGGAATTTAGTTGGCTAATGGAGCCATTAAACCCATCAGAATAGGTTACACCAAACGGCTTGGGTTATTTAGACAACCTTGAACCGGATCTATTCTTCTAGTTGACGGCATGTCAAATTTTCCTGTCAATGCCCCCCCATTTCTATTTTCCCAAATTCATTTTTCCCTTTCTTTTCCTTCTTCTATACTTATTCGTTTTTTTTAGAACGACGGGTTCCTGGGTTGGTGGAATTGAATATCCTCATCTCCATCCATACCCTCACATCACGAATCCGACCAACCACCGCTTTATTCTATACTTAGCCGATTTTACGATTGTGGGCTCTCGGGTTGGCGGGGTCAAACTCTCATACCCCATGTTCTATGATATAAAATTTTCATCCAAAAGTTTTGTTATCTACATTTTGACCCCCGGACTCCTCGAACTTCCAATTCTCACTCTTCCTATGATGGATCCATCTGGACATTGAACTATCCTATCCTTAACCGATTTTGAACCTTCTCCAATCGCAGGTTCCCATGTTCACAAAAATCTCAAATCCTATTTCACTCTCGTTCATCCCTGCCACCCTCGCTCTCTTCCCAATGTGCACTTAGTATTATTTGAATTCTAAAAACTCATCATGCAGTTTCGTAAAGATTCTCATTAATAAGAGAAGGGCTCGAGGAGATCTCCTATTAAAACACATTAAACCAGGATTTGTGGAGCATTATATTATCCCTCTCGAGCATTCATTTTAAACATTATCTGGAGCAAAGGAACGTTTTTTTCAACTTATGGAAAAAAATCGACAACATTTTTTTGGAGACACATTGAACATTTTTCGGGCGTGAGGACCAGATTTTTTAGTGGTCTAGAGCATATTCCTACTACTACCTCATGTGCTAAGATATATTCCAATACATCGGATCATTCAGTTGCAGGATCATTCCCCTGTCTCTCTGTTTCCTCGGGTATTTTGTAAGATGTTGAGACTTCCCGAACCAACACTTACCTTTAAGGGAAAAGATTGCAGAGAATTATTAAAGAAGCATGAAAATGGATTAGACCTCTTACCTGAATTCTTGGAGGCTGTCGTCGAGGACATCACGAGATTGCAGGTTAGCTCATTCAAAAATCCTTTCTGGGAAATTGTTTGGCCTTTCATGATTATAACAGGACAAGAAACTATAGCCGTCATTTCTCGCATGATTCTTTACATTATATATTTTACAGTCAAAGAACAAGCCATCTTCGATTAGGGAAAGTTGATTTCCATTGAAATCACTTCCCAATTGTCTCAATACAAGGACAAGAAATTATTTATGTCATCTTATCTAGTTTTTGCAATAGAACATTGCTGTCAGTTCCCGATATTATCTGTCTGTAAGAAGGTAAACTATGAATTTGATCCGATAACCTTTTGGTATCAAACATTATGGAGGCACAAAGCCTCCCAACATTTTTATGAATTTTTTAATTCTTTTATCTCATTTTTTAAAGGATTTTTGTTTGGAAAGGACACATGACCAGGAGAGTAAGTTCCTGGATAGGAAGGGGACACTGGAATAAATGGATAATTACAATGTCATAAGGATTTTCGATTCCAAGGAAAATCCTTCCTTTCGTGCCACATATTTGACAAAATGTTTGTTACTGAAATAGAAAGGCAGTACAACTACTGGTTGCATTTTTTCCATGAAAAGAGAAAAAATAAATTCATACCTCTACCTTGGAAAGTTGGGGACTTCATATTCAGAAATATGAACAAGAATGATGAATTTCTAGGCCATTTCCACAGCTTGAATCTAAGATATGATGAAAGGGTAAAAGGGCTCGACCCTACTGGAATTTGTGAAGAACATCTATTGGCAATTGGATTTAGAAATTATTTTATTAACGTTATTCTGAATGAAGATAGAGAAAGTGACTCAGGAACTCCTGCTCATGACACTGGTGACCTTGAAATGATACTCAACACCAATGAGGTCCAATACCCCAAATTGATTCTCAACTCATTGTTCCTAACCAAGCAATCCTTTGACAAACAAGTTGAGATCTTTAAAGGGCTATCGTTTGAAAATCTCTAAGGAATTTTTTAGTATAGTTAAGATGACGTGAAGAACTGGCTAGTGGACTATTCAATAAAAAATCAAGATATTAAAGAAACTTTGTGGAATATTTCCATTGATCTAATGGACTTGGAGGGCAATATTTTAAATATAAAATATGGCATGAAATCAACGTGGTACCAATGAGAAGCTACATCAAGGAGTGATTTAAAAATGTTGTCGACAAGCTTACCGATGAAGGAAAAAAGGTAGTTGAGATGGTTCCTGTAACTGTCGATGAAATCCATAAAAGGAAATCAGCGAGCAAGTGAAAAGAGAGAGATACCATCATAGTAAGTTCATACTGATCACATCCTTCTGTATTTATCAAGTTATTCATCTAGTTACTGAACCTCTTTAAATAGAAAGGTTTAACCCAAGAATGATAATTTCCATTTTCTTCTTACCAGGTCTTGTTGTCTTCCGCCACCCACTTTCTTCCTTCTACAAGATTAATTATTATATATTTTTTATTTATGGTATGTGGGAGCCCCAATCCCATTCATTATGGCAAACACATTTAAATTTCAAAGAATATGTAATGAACTATATTTTTTTTAGAAATTCCGAAAGAGATATTTTGGGAACAATCTCGATTGTACTTTGTAACCCAGATTTTTGAATATAAAGTATTTGAGGTTGATATATTGTTATCTTTATTTGAGCTACCCATGTATCACTCAGTCAAATTTCTCTTATGCATGCGGATAATTTTCTTTTACTTTTTTATGAGATCAGAAATCTTTAGCCCTACTATGATGGATGTGAGGAATTTTTTTTTATTTTCTTTAAATGCGTGAATGTGTGTGGTTCCTGGTCCACTCTCATGAAATTTATTTAAAAAGAAAATAAAACATTTTCCATTTTTTATGTTTCTACTTTCTTTTGATTACCATGACAAACTTCTATAAAATTCCCACATTCTGAAAATATCGAATAGAGGAGTACCACCTCTATAAAAACGCAGGGGGATTTGTGTCCTCGTGAGGTTGTCGTTTTGGTCCTAATGAATTCAGGTGTCAACATTTTTGGCGACCATAATGGGGAAATGAATTGAAAATTTAGAACCTGGCCCAGTGTTTGTGAAAGAATATATGACTTTACCTAAGGGTAACCTACCCCATTTAGAAATTGGATTGAATAATCAATGAAGCACTTTACAATAGTTGTATAATATGGTAATAATGATAGCCCAGACTTGAGAATATTTATAAAGTTCCTATAAGATCTTATTCCAAGAAGAAGAAAGAGAAATTCTCCAAAGACAGAGGAGAGAAGAACAACAAGACTGAAGAAATCAAAGGCTAGCTAGAGAAGCACAAGAACAAGGTCAATATTGAAGTTGGATGAATGCAAGGGATCGATTACCAGAAGTAAAAGTAAGCAAATCTCTATCCTTAGGAGTGAAAATTCTAGACCCGAAGTCTCCTCAGACATGGAAGTGAGAGACAAACAACCCCAAGAAGAGCATTATGAGGAGAGACAAGGAGGTGAAAGAGATGTTGCAAGAAACCAAGGAATCCCAGGGTTTGGAAATATAAGTAGGGTAAGAGATTCCCCTCTTAATATTATAGGTGAACAACATGAGCTCATTTTTATCCCTAAGGGAACCTTAAAGAAATTTTCTGGAGATGGAACAATTGATGCAAAGAGGCATCTGCACTTATTTCTTGATGTTTGTGACTTTCACCGAGTTGAATATGACGACGTCATGGTGAGGTTGTTTATGAAAACCTTATCAAAAAGTGCTTATGAATGGTATACAAAGTTGCAGATTAGATCATTTAACGACCTCAAAAGATATGTTCCTAAATATGTTTTCCCCCCTAATTTCCTACCATTCCCTCCTCACAGAATTCACCCAGATTTGGTTGAGGAAGAATGAAAGGATACAAGATTTTAACCTCAGGTTCAATAATACCTTGACTATAATTCTAGAATATAAAAGACCAAATGGCATGGTCATTCTCGGTTGTTATAATAATTCAAATCCCTCGAATGTAAAATACACCATCAGAATTTCCCAAATGGATACTTTGGAGGAGGCAATCACTAAGACCAATCAGATGGAAGAAATTATGATTGAGATGGGTGCCTGTTGATGGTGATTTTTGTCAACAGGGCTTATCCAACAAATTGTTTCCAGGCTCCCTCTCTAGTCACACTACTTGGGCAAAGATTATCTTTTTATTTTTAAGTATTGGCGCATTGTTCGTAAGGGAATTTATTGTGATGCTTGACTTACTACTAATCAGATCTATCATGTTATTCATGCCGTATTATTTCTTCAATGACACACTTTTCCAAAGACCCTTATATCACCTCTTTTTGGTATGTGATCCGCCTTATCTAAATAATTAAGAGGAAGGGAATAAGTGTTTGAAAAAATAATTATGGCCATGTCATATTTTCATTTTTTGCTCAACAATTCACTTTCTTAGTATGGTATTAATCACTCTCCAAAGATACATGGTTTTGGTACCATGCCTATTATTTCCATGAATTTAACCTTTCTCCATCCCATTCCACCATTTCATGCCATTTCATGAGCAAAATTATATCATTATACTATATTCCACATGTGACATTTATTATTTAAATAAAGAAAACACGGTCTTCACTTCGCCTTTTGAATGGATGAATTTTCCTTATGTTTCAAAGCCCTTAGGTGGTACTCTATATGGGAAATATTTACATGCCATATCTATGGTTGGGGGACCCACTCTTAAACAATATTTTCCAAGTGTAAGCTACCTAAGAGTATGTTATAAGTATTAATATTTTAAATGAATGCCATCATGATACTACCCAAGGATTGATGTTGCTTTTCCTAGAGCATAAATAGTATGAAAGAGCTCCTTGTTCATGAGAAATTCAAAGAAGGAAATTTTATCACACAACCTAAAGTGAACTTTGACATCAGTGTGAATAATATTGTTGGACTTCTAAATATTGGGTACCAGGTTGTCACATACATTGAAGCAACATAAATGATTTACCAAGACGATAAGATTCTCTGGAGTGCATAATTGAAGAACTGCAGTCGTGAATGAAGAGACTTGAGCGATGGAATTTTTTCAACACAATATCCTAGACATGTCTTAAATCCGCTTCAGTTGGATATGCAAAGTATCAACGAAAACGAAGATTGTGCTGACCTTCAATAGATTGGATTTTTATGGCATGGAAAGGTTTTAATGATCGGTGTTGATGTATCAATCCAAAAGCTAAACAACCATTGTTTTAAGTATCATTTCAAATATTGGTTAAAAATCAATTTCTTGGCCCTTCACCAAGTTCATACAGATGGCCCAGGCGCATCCAAAAAATGGAAATTTTCTTCCAATGTTCTTTGTGAAGTTATAGATTCATGTAATTGTCAATATTTACAAATGCTGGAAAAACCTTTGTTATTGAAAGAATCATGGTAAGGGATTTTCTACCTCAGGGTTCAGAAACCTTCCTAATGGAAAAGATCAAAAAGTTGTGCACAAAATTTGCTTGCTATGTTGAGTGGGTGGTCCTTGAGGAAATCAAAAGACTTTTTCTTGTGGAAATCAGATTTTTTCTTGTGGAAATCACCTCATTATTATTCTCCTTAATCGGTTCTACCAACAACGTAAATCATGGGAGTGTATGATAGGGCCGGCCAATCGAGGATCATTGCATTATATTCGAAAGGGTGGGATATTCCACTTACCCGAACTACGTGAAGGTATATCTAAGGATATCCCTATCGAGTTTCTAAAGACTAAAGTGAAACACTCACCACTCTTCATTATTCATACTAAGGAAGGTCGTCAAAAGGACTTGGATGAAGAGCTCAAGGAGAGTGCATATAATAGACCTGACCTCAAATGAAATATGAACCGCTCTCCTTATCTGATCACATGCACCTATCGATCGGGATCTTTGTACCTCTTCTTCTGGTGTGGTGCCCCGCATCTAGATCAGATGCATATATGCATCATATATAATATGTAAACATATAAAATTGTTGGTGTTTTCTATAAGCACTGCTTCCTTTCATTCAAATAACACACCAGATTTCTCCTGTCAGACCCATTGTAGAGCAATGGAGTAATATTCTTAGTAAGATTTCGATTGTATATACAGGGACAATGATTGAAAGACAAGTTGGTCCTTTTATTTGGCTTGTTGATATTGGTGTCTTCGATAATTCTTATTTGTTCCGGATAGAGCTTCCTGTGTCCAGGATGATCAATGTGAATTCAGTTACGAAGTTAATTGTGATGGTTAAGTTTTAATTAGGGGTATGACTACAACAGGATAATAAAAGGTCTTCAAGAGATCACATGTATTCCACATCCAAACTCAACATCTGTGTCACTGGGACCCTTTACTGTGTATTCTAAATTACCGAACAGGGTAGAGCCCATAAAACATTTTGGCGATTTCTGGTTCTGATGGTATTCTAGAAGGGATTGTAACGAGAGATAGAGGACAGTTTTTGATGGATTGAAATTATTTAGTATTCACATAGAAACTTATATCTCTCAGATTGAGAATCATACATTCTTGAAGTAGTGTTCTGGACTCGATCATAGAAAGCTCATTCCCAATAGGAAGTTGAAAGTGTCTCATTAGTGCATATGGATTTCCCCTCCATAACAATTTTTCTTATACGTATTATATATTTGTGGGGTCGTGAGGTCCAGTTCGGTTGTCAAATATGTCTATTATGTATAAATTCGAAGCTTAATCAGACAACCATTATCATAAATAATGAATTTATTAAATGAAAGAAATGGATGTGCTTCGAGTCAGTTCGGTTCACAATTCAGTTCTTCAAACTACCATAACTATCTAGCAACTAAATTGAACTAGTCTAACCACCCATCTGACCATTTAAAGGAAGAAGCATGCATCTATAGGGGAATTCTCAGGAGTGTTATCAGATAAAGTTTCCCAGAGCCACAGTTGACAGTCATAGGTGCAGGAAAGCAGGTGAGTGTAGTTTGCAGCAGCAAAAATCCACTCTGCATTTCGATTTGGTACCATCTCTAGACATAGTTGGAAGGTTTCCATAGTTGGAAAAAGGATAAAACTTTGGTGGGGATGCTAAAATAGTCAGTGCTCCTGGATCATGGAGCGCAATTGGATCGATGACCACCAATCATTTCGACGCCACAAGTTGCGCAGGCATTAAAATTCGAAGGGCAGGCCAAAATCCAAACCATGACATTGTGGGGAGGCTACATGGTAGAAAGCAATGCATTTCGGGCCCAAAAACGATGTGGGACCAAACCACTTTTGACGGCCCTAAAATCATGTGCCCTTACAGCGTTGTATCAAATAGAAACATCTTGTCGCCCCTCAATCGAAAAATCACATCACGATCCCGAGGAGGGTTCAGCCAATGAACAAGGATTGATTGTTGCGGCCTCGAAACCACCTGCTTATTCGACGCTCAATCTAGGAGTGGCACATAGTCACCCCCCTAATTGTCCAGTAGTTCTTTGATCCCGAGGAGGATTTAGTTAATGAAAAAGGACTGGTAGTTGAATCCTCATCTTAGTCCATAAATAAAAGGCATGAAAGCTCTAGCTAAAGAGATAGAGCTATCAGCCCGAGGTACCAATATGGAAGGTTTCATCTTGCAAGTCGATATTGATCTGAACTTGGGTCTAACGGGTGGAAACATGCATAGTATGGCAGAAATATGCATAGACAAAAATCTTTAAATGTGATGGCCAGATCCTACTCCTAGTAGTTGTGGACTGATCAGATTATAAATAGATAAGTTTAGGATTTTGTTAGGGGGTCTTTCAGAGGCTGGAGAGACAAGAGAGTTTTAGGAGAAGGGCTCTGTATTCTTCAGTTTGTAAGCATGAGGGGCTTGGACTGTAAATAGTATGTTTTTGAATATTTCTTTGAGTGTTTTTATCAGACTGTCTTCTTAGTTTACATGTTGTTCCTTTTTTCTTGTTTGGATGTAGCATCATTGATTTATAGATTCCTGAGGCGGTAGAGGATATGTTGTCATCTTTCCCATGTTTCATTGTTTATCACTCAGATGCTTGTTGTATTTCTTCTTGTCTGGATGTATCATCCTTGATTTATGGATTCCTGAGGCGGTAGAGGATCTGATGTCATATTTCCCATGTTTCATCGTTTATCACTCAGACGCTTGTTGTTTTTCTTCTTGTCTGGATGTAGCATCCTTAATTTATGGATTCCTGGGGTGGTAGAGGATCTATTGTCATATTGCCCATGTTTCATGGTTTATCACTTAGACACATTATGTCTTCCTTCCCCTAATCCCCATATAAATCCTTTGTCTGATAGGAAGTTTAAATGCCTTCATTAGTCACGATACTTATGAATCCATATCCCAATGGTCCCAGAATAATATGCAACAACCTCTGTTATCTTTTCCTTTATGTGCAGTCTTTTTCTGAATCTCAAATTTTAACCCACTCAAAATAAATTTAATTTTACCAGGCTTACCCCTGTTTGCAGTCTGGGGGTGACTCTTGGAGTGATAAAAAAGAGGACATAAATTTTTTGGAGAGATTATTAGAGAAATAAGTTTTTGAGAGAAAAATTTTGGAAAAAATTTTAGAGTAGTATGCTAGGAGTGTTGTTAGGACTGTGCATTTCATTATTTTCTTACATCTTCAGCAGAGATTAAT
Source organism: Picea mariana (assembly GCA_032191745.1). Lineage (NCBI taxonomy): Eukaryota > Viridiplantae > Streptophyta > Pinopsida > Pinales > Pinaceae > Picea > Picea mariana. Next base: position 27,205 of record JASDQU010102555.1, read on the forward strand.
GAAATCGTCGGCAGCAGGGGGTCTTGTGAAGCAGGGAAGAGGAGAAGCGAGGATGAGTTTGTTGGCCTTCATAAGGTAAATATTTACTTTTTTAGTTTGTTGTAATAAGGCTCGATTTGATTCAGCGATAATCAGTTTTACTATGCAGGTTCTCTCCTTGTGATTCACCACCATGGCTCCATTCATTCTTGGCTCAACTTTGTTTTTATTTTTCATGCTTGGTCTTTCTACTGTACATTGTGTCTAGAGCAGCTAAAGACCATATACCTAGCTCTAGTCTATGCAGAGACTTGTAGATTTTGAAGATTATGAATTTGTATGAGAAATCTTTTAATAAAAATCATTTATTTCTCCCTTGGCACTATCTCCTGATCTTTCTTTAAAATCCTCAGTTTTCTGCATCTTTATTTATTTAACACTCTGATTTTAGAATTAAAAAAAAATTGGATAAAATATTAAAAAAGACAAACTAAATGTGTTTATATTGTAAACAATCATGTTCACAAATTTTTATTTAGTATCTAATTAGTCTACATAAAATTTCCTTATTGTATTATTTTAATTTTATTATTTTTACATCCTAACTTTAAGGAAAATGAACAAATTCATGAATATGTTATTTGTATATATGTTTTACTCATTAATTAGTTTAATGTATATAAACCTTTTATTTTTTTTACTATTTTGATTTTATTATGTTTTAGTCACATCCTAACTCCTAATGAAAATATAAAATGGTTATATCATTTAAATGTTATCTATATTCTTCAAACTAAAATAGTTTATTAGCTTCCTTAGCTTTTGGTTAACTTTGCATTCTTTACTTTTCTTTTTGCTAAAATAAAAAAAAATAAAAAAAAAAGCATTGCATTTCTATTTTTTGTGCATTTCCTTTATTAAATTTAATTTTGTCACTACAAATGTATAAACTCCACATAGAAGTTGTTAAAATTGTAAATAACATAAAAATCATGAAATCGCATAAAAAGTTAAATATTGTTAAAAGGTTAAATTATGAGGAAGGGGGATTCATGTTTGGACTATAGGTTAGGGTAAAGATGGCCTATAGTTCAATGTGCATTCTTTTCCGGGGATTTAAGACTAGGGTAACATTCTCGTCTCTTCTTGCCTAGCCCCGTGGGAGGTTGAAAATGTTGATGTTGGAGTCTCTCTAGTCTTTTGGCATCAACATATTTTTGGCGACCATACTGGGGAGAACCGTTCAATGGTTCGTTCCTAGTTTTTGTTTTAATTATTTTAAATTTTACTTTTCCTAGACCGTGATGTCTCAACCAATTGGAAGCTTGTTCGGTGGTTTTAACCCTATGGTTTTAGCTACTAGCCTTGGGAAATTTGTTCGCAAGCATGGCCTCTTTGAGTTTGAAGAAAACCTAAACAGTTATCCTTGGTTTGTGCCCATTCCCTTGAAGTTAGCTCACCCATTTAACACTTTACCCCACAAATTCAAGAGTCATCTACCTCTCCTCCATGGATATGGAACTGTTACAGTGATTGAACATCTTCGTGCGTTTGCGAATGCTTGCGCCATTCTCGGAGTAAATAATAATGATAGTTATATGTTGTTGTTTATAAATTCCCTTCAAGGCGATGTCACTTCCTTATTTTCCATCCTTCCTGATGGATGCATTTCTACCTGGTTTGAGTTGTCTTATTGGTTTACTTCTACTTTTGGGCATTTGGATAATCCTTACGAGCATATTCATATATTTAATCAATTACGCATTAAGGATAATGAGAGCATTATTACTTTTAATCCCTAGTTCATCAAGTTATATAATTTAATTCCTACTTGTTGGACAACTGAGAGGGGGGGGGTGAATCAATTGTTACTATGCTTAAACAATTATGCCTATTTAAAACTCATTACAGACCTCTCAATGATAATCACAGTAATGCAGGGAAGTAAGCATTGTAGCATTCAACATCATTCATACATATGAGATATATAGAGACAGATATTTCCTGAGGAAACCCATAAAGGGTAAAAACCTTTTTTTCTTTATATGATAAGTAATCTTTACATTCTTTACATTATCATACATATGAGCTCCAACTCATTGTGAGGCCACAACCTCTATTTTGCAAGATGCAACTTGCTGAGAGCACCAACTCTCTATTTTCTCTAACACCCACTAGAAGGAAGCACCAACTCCCTGGTTTCTCTAGCACCAACTCCCTGGTTTCTCTAGCAACAACTAGAAGGAAGCTACAACTCCCTGTGTTCAAGCACCCACTTGAACCTATGAGGACACCAGTCCTCCCTAGCACCTCCCAACCACCCTGGTATATAAATTCCTTGTTACTAAAACTTATTATAGTGATATAAAGTTTTTCAATGGCTTACCAACCTTGTCGTTGTTCTATTACACTACTATGCTCTGTCTGCATTAGTGTCTTCTGCACGCCCCTTGCACTTTTTGTTCTTCTACCTTTTATACTCTCTGCACCATATCATTTCAATGCAACCTTCCTCTACTATGCATTTATGCTCCTGCGCTCTTCCTTCTTGCTCACACTTGATTCCTCCTACACAACGACAACAACATATCTCTTCTTTCTTTCGCATTCTTATAGTCTCTATTGTCTTTGTGCATGCAATATTCACAATGCCTCTCCATGCTCACTCCGTGCCCAATTCCTCCACAACTCGAGTGCTATGTCTTATCATCATCATGAATCTTCAGCTTCTCTGGTGGTTCCCACCATGCGTTCAACATCACTGGGTGTTCTGCTGAGATTTCTCCACCTCTTTGGCAGTTGAGACTCCTCGTCTTCTTTGGCACAGTCGAGCTTATGCCTTTTGTTTCAGTTACAAACTTCAACACTCATCCATCTGTCAATCCCTCTAAGAATCATATTTCTTCACTGGGAGAAGCTTAGAGACTCTTCATCTCCTCTAGAAATCACACAAGAAGTGTCTTCGAGTCCTCTGGCAGAAACCATCAGTGGTTTCTGGAAGTTACACTATGTCGAGCTATAGTAGCCCTCCAATCTTGTTCAAATTCACCTGCACCATTGGATTGATTCCATGGGATCTTGCATTCATTTCGGCATTTCGGCATTCGGCAATTCGACATTCGTGTGACCATGCATCACGACATTCCCAGTCACGATCCCCGAAACGGAGCTTGGTTGCTCTAGCTCTTTCCTCCATATCTCACTGATGTGACCAAGGGCTGTGACCACGGCCTTATGCATAGGGTGCTTTCACGATTTCACATTTCGTGAGTCTGGAGATGAGGCATCTCGACTCTCCAAGTTTCGATCCCCTAAACCCCAAAATGGTGTGGGATCAATGGTCCCTATCAACACTTGATCTGACGGTTCAGATCATTTCGCGATTTCGCATATTGCGATTTAGACATTCCTGTGGTGAATGTTCTTGATGCTTCCAACTCCTGATCTGCAAAACTCCGAAAGGGAGTCAGATCAATGGTCCATATAACCCCTAGAGATGGACGGTTGATGGGATTTTGGTGTTTCGCAATTCGGCATTTCGGGACTCCTGATGCTAAGAGTTTCTTGATATCTCCATCTCCCGATTTCCGAAACTCCAAAGTGGTGTAAACCTGCTGACGTCACACGTGGATTGACACGTGTTGAATAACTGCCACGTGTCACTCTGTTTCGTGACTTACATGTGCCTGAAATGTTGAATCAACTTGACACTTGTAATTGCCTGGTTGTGCCATGTGTTCTTAGGTTTGTCGATGTCTCTTGTTTCAGGATTTCGCATTTCGGCACTTTGGGACTCCTAATGTTGAGAGTCTCTGACTTCTCCATCTCTTGATTTCTAAAACTCCAAAATGGACTGGGATCAATGGTCCAGATCAAACCTTGATCTGACGGATCAGATTAAGTCGCAATTTCTCATATCGTGATTTCGGGATTCCTGTGTTTAATATTCTTTGACATATCCAACTTTCAATCCGTGAAACTCTGAAATGGAGTTGGATCAACGGTGCATATCACATCTTGATCTGACGACTGTGGTTAAATCACGATTTCACATATCATGATTTCGAGAGGTTAGGGAACCCCATTCCTTTGACTCTCCAGTCAGCGAAATGATGATCTTACCCCATGTGTCCCTCTTGGATCAACAATCAATATTTGTCCTCGATCCAATAGTTGAGATTATATCACGGTTTCTCATATCGCGATTTCGTGAGTTGAAAGGTTGGAGCATTTCATTCCGTTGACTTTCCAATCAGCGAAATGTTGATGTGTGTCCACGTGTCCTGCTTGTAAATGGACGGTCCTCCCTCTTTCAGGATTTTGCACGCTTTCTTCTCCTTTCACTTTAAATAATGTGCAGGTTCTCCTTGATCCAACGGTGGTTGGATCCCGTGCTTGGATCTAATTCCTGAGATCTGTCCTCCTCTTCAACACGCTCTTCTTGTCTACATTCAGATCTGACGACCATCGAGAATTCAGGATGGGATCCAACGATCACTGACGCTTCTCCTCCCGAGCTTACGCATCGTCCTTACTTGGGATAATTTCTAAGTGTCAAAGGCCTCGACCTTTGATCCACCTGAGATCTTGAGTATGCCATCTCTCTTGAGCTTTGGCAGTGAGTTAACCTCATCCCTGGTGTGCACCTACATGCACTGCGTTCGACTCTGCGCTAATTCCTCCTGAGCTTACTTTGTCCTTGTTTTTCCTTCGCTACATACTATGATCTTGCCATCAATGACAAGCACATACTGCCTGTAAAGCATGCCAAACATACTCTGCACTATCTCTTCTGATCTTATCGAGGTTTCTCTGCAGTGTCTTCCCAAAATACTTTTGGTGCCCGTCTGTTACATTATTCCTATACTCATGCCATCTTCATTACTGTACTTGCAATCAATGACAAGCATATGTTTCCTGTTAAACATTTTCCAACAATATCCCCCTTTGGCATTGATGGCAAAAAAGGCACCTAGATTCTTTTCTCCCCCTTTGACATCAATGTCAAAGAGAACATGCTCCCCCTGAGTTGTTGAAGTATTTTTAGGAGGTATTAGATATTAAACCAATGCAAACTCCCCCTGATGGGATGGACTCTCTCATTTGAGGCCTGCAGAATATTTGTATCTAAACCAGAGTCTTCTCTTTCTGATTCTTGGACCTGTTCATCTTCATCTTCCGCTGTATCCTCTGTGGAAAAATCAAAATTTCTCACCTCTCTTACTAGGACTCCTTCATCAACCTTTTCTTCTCATGAGTGGATGACTCCCCCTGTCACTGTTATCTCTCTGCTTCTGACTGTTTTCCTCCTTTGTTTCTAAACGGTTAGCTTTTCCTAACAAGGTATTTCCTCTTGTTATCTCTACAGGATTTCATGTAAATCATTTTGTAAAACAAAATGTTGTTGTTGAAGAGTTGTTGTCCTATTGACATACTGCGTAATTGTAGCTCATACTTTTCAAACAACCCTTGGATCTCCCCATTGACTCTCATCGATCTCTATCACTGCAATTTTCATTTTTCTTTCATGATGATTACCATCCAAGGCTTTTATGACCATATTCAATCACAAGAAAAAGATGCTACAACCACTCTCATACCTGCTTTTCTTTTTCACAGACAGAGGACTTGTATCAGGTTTTTTAGGAGTATTGATTTCTTCCTTGTTGTAACCAATACCATATTTGTCATTTGGTGATCTCTGACTATCCAAGATCTTATCTAGGGTCATGGAGTTGTTTAAGAACTTTCTTTGGGTGTTTTCCTTCTCAACCTTCAAGACTTCTTCTTCCAACTTATGACATGGTCTTCTCCTACTTCATCCATGGGAAAAATGCTAACTGAACATGCTTTTATTGTATCTGAATCTTCTTCTTTACTTGCAAGGGAGGATTCAATTTCAACATCATTAATTTTCCTTATGCCTTTATTCACCACTTGTCCCGAGTTTACATTTACCTTACATTGTTTGGATGTGAACACCTCTTCACTGCCTCTGTCACATTTTTGACTTGTACTGAGCAAATTATGTTTCAAATCATCCACAAGCAGAACGTACTGGGCATCTCCTTTGTCATTAATCAAACTCATCATCCCT
>JASDQU010102555.1:38452-58736 GCA_032191745.1 Picea mariana
GTAGCCATCCAATCTTGTTCAAATTCACCTACACCGTTGGATTGATTCCATGGGATCTTGCATTAATTTCGGCATTCAGCAGTTCAGCATTCGTGTGACCATGCATCATCACATTCCCAGTCGTGATCCCTGAAACGGAGCTTGGTTGTTCTAGCTCTTTCCTCCATCTCTCACTGATGTGACCAAGGGCTGTGACCATGGCCTTATGCATAAGGCACTTTCATGATTTCGCATTTCGTGAGTCTGGAGATGAGGCATCTCGACTCTCCAAGTCGCGATCCCTGAAACCCTAAAATGGCATGGGATCAACGGTCCCTATAAACACTTGATCTGACGGTTCAGATCATTTCGCGATTTCGCATATCGCGATTTCGACTTTCCTGTGGTGAATGTTCTTGATGTTTCCAACTCCCGATCCATGAAAATCTGAAAGGGAGTCGGATCAATGGTCCATATAACCCCCAGATATGGACGGTTGACGGGATTTTGGTGTTTCGCAATTGGGCATTTCGAGACTCTTGATGCTGAGAGTTTCTTGACATCTCCATCTCCTGATTTCCGAAACTCCGAAGTGGTGTAAACCTGCTGACGTCACACGTGGATTGACACGTGTTGAATAACTGCCACGTGTCACTCTAATTCATGACTTACATGTGCCTAAAATGTTGAATCATCTTGAAACTTGTCATTGCCTGGTTGTGCCACATGTTCTTAGGTTTGCTGACGTGTCTTGTTTCGGGATTTCACATTTCGGCACTTCGGGACTCCTAATGTTGAGAGTCTCTGAATTCTCCATCTCTCGATTTATGAAACTCTGAAATGGACTAGGATCAACGGTTCAGGTCAAACCTTGATCTGACGGATCGGGATTCCTGTGGTTAATATTCTTTGACATCTCCAACTTTCGATCTGCGAAACTCCGAAATGGAGTTGGATCAATGGTGCAGATTACATCTTGATCTGACGACTGTGGTTAAGTCACGATTTTGCATATCATGATTTCGAGAGGTTAGGGAACCCCGTTCCTTTGACTCTCCAGTCAGTGAAATGACGATCTTACCCCACATGTCCCTCTGGGATCAACGGTCAAGATTTTTCCTCGATCCAACGGTCAAGATTATATCGTGGTTTCGCATATCATGATTTCGTGAGTTGAAAGGTTGGAGCATTTCATTCCATTGACTTTCCAATCAGTGAAATGTTGATCTGTGTCCACGTGTCCTGCCTGTAAATGGACGGTCCTCCCTCTTTCAGGATTTTGTATGCCTGCTTCTCCTTGCACTTTAAAGAACATGCAGGTTCTCCTTGATCCAACGGTGGTTGCATCCCATGCTTGGATCCAATGCCTGAGATCTGTCCTCCTCTTCAGCACGCTCTTCCTGTCTACATTCAGATCTGACGACCATTGGGAATTCAGGATGGGATCCAACGATCATTGATGCTTCTCCTCCCGAGCTTACGCATCCTCCTTACTTGGGAGAATTTCTAAGTGTCAAAGGCCTTGACCTTTGATACACTTGAGATGCTGAGTACGCCATCTCTCTTGAGCTTTGGCAGTGAGTTAACCTCATCCCTGGTGCTCACCTACACGCACTACATTCGACTCTGCGCTAATTCCTCTTGAGCTTACTTTGTCCTTGTTTTGCCTTCGCTGCATACTATGATCTTGCCATCAATGACAAGCACATTCTGACTGTAAAGAATGCCAAACATCCTCTGCACTATCTCTTCTGATCTTATCGAGGTTGCTCTGCAGCTTCTTCCCAAAATACTTCTGGTGCCCGTCTGTTACATTCTTCCTGTACTCATGCCATATTCATTGTTGTACTTGCCATCAATGACAAGCATATGTTGCCTGTTAAACATTTTCCAACACTACTCTCATTCGCCCCACCTACTTGGATGCTATGTTGCATTACTACGAACTTCTACCTCCTCTTTACTGATGGCGGTTGGAAGAAAAGAACATTCAAAATCGAGAGCTAGGCCTATCCACTTGCCTCGACTTCGAAGAGAAAAAATGTATAATAAGTTACTCCTTTGGAATTTATGATTCACACAAAGAGTTGTCTTCTTTAATTCCCATCATTAAGAGCTTACAAGATCGCATGTTCCTTATCGACTCTCAATATTTAAATCATGTTGGGGATATATCTCAGGAACCCTCTCTCTTAGGGTCTAATTACAATGAATCAAATTCTTATGGTTGAGAGTGTGGATATGGAGAGGATCATGATTATATAATGATTCTTGATGACAAATCCACCTCTCAAACCATTCTTAAACCTCATACCCAAAATCACCTGTCATCTCAACCTTCTTATACGCACGCATATAATGGAAATTTTGATTATGAAAATGAAGAAATCATTGATAATTATGTCAAACCAATTCATGATACATTTGTATTCGATGATGATGCTAATGAGTGGTCAAATTATGTAGACCAGTATGAATTTAATGATGCATGCAATTAATCCTCTTCTGAAGATATATATGAGTTCAATCAAGATCTCGATTTGCATAAAATTCTCACTAATCCTTTGTTTCAATCAAAAGAGGATAAAGAACTTGGCACTATCTAGCACGTCCCTCCTAGGGGCAATTTTTATTTTGATGATAATAACTATTGTAGGGGCATTCCGATGTTTTTTAATCCATGTTATAAATATTCTTTACATCATGACGGCCATGTTCCTGATACAAACGTCCCTAAATATGATACTAATTTGTTTGGTAAATTCATGGATCATCCCTCGAAGATACAAACCCTAAACCCTAAATCTAATTCAATCAATACCTTCATCATTACTACAAAAGCATCTGTTGGCTAGAATGTCTTGGAGGTTGGTGGTCGCTTCTTTTGGCTATTGATTAAACATATCTCTGCACCATATAAATCTGTTGGTTGGCATTTTGGCAGTCCCTCTGTTGAGTTGAGAAAAAGGTACAAATATCCTCCTTATTAATATGGTTTTGTTGGCATGTTTACAGATAGGTGTGCTTGTCATTGATGGCAAGATTAGAGTATGCAGCAATGGAAAAACAGGGACTACGTAAGCTCAAGAGGATAAGTGCAGAGGTGCAGGCAGAGTGCAAGAGTGTGCTTGATCATTTGATGGAAAATAGGCGGGAAAGAAAGTTCAGGGACAAATTGATCCGACTCCATTTGGAGTTTCGGATACCGGGCATTGGAGGAGTCAAGGAAGCAACTCACGACAAGAATGTCGAAACGGCGAAATGCGAAACTCCGAAATTCATTGATCTGACTCCATTTCGGAGTTTTGAATATCGAGAGACTGAAAAGTCAAGAGTTGAGAATCTTCAACATAGGAGTCCTGGAGTTGTGAAATCCAAAATCCCGAAATCCCAAAATAGGAACTTAAACGAAGAGTTTCGCAGACAGAGAAATAACTCCATTTTGGAGTTTCGGATACCGAGTGTTGGAAGAGTCAAGACTCCTCATCATCAGGAATCTCAAAATCATGAAATGAAAAACGTCAAAATCCCAAAAGAAGGAGATAGTTCTAGATACTGAGAGTTGAAGTGTCAAAACACTTCACCACAGGAGTCCCGGAATCGTGAAATGCAAAACGCCGAAATTCTGAAAGAAGAAGACAATTCTGGATACCGGGAATTGAGGTGTCAAAACACTTCACCACAGGAATCCCGGAATCACGAAATGTGAAACGCCAAAATCCCAAAAGCAGGAGACAGTTTCAGATACCAGAGTTTCGGATACCGAGAGATGGAGGAGTCAAGTGTCAAGACTCTTCATCACAGGAGTCCCAAAGTTACGAAGTGTGAAAAGCTGAAAAGATGATCTGAATTCATTTCAGAGTTTCGCAGACCCGGACTTGAAAGTGTCGAGAACATTCATAGCAAGAATGTCAAAATCACGATATGTCAAATCGCGAAGTGATCTGGGTCAATAGATCCAGGAGGAGAATGTGGCAGACTTCGTCAGAAAGAATAGGTGGAAGACTATGACACGTGGCACGATCAGACAATGACAAGTGTCGAGTTGATTAGGCATTACAGACCACTGGAAATCACAATTTTGAGGGACACGTGACAGCCACTCTGGTCATGACACATCATCGAGTGATGCAAGATTGACCTCACTCTAGGAGTTTTTGCTTCAGGAGTTTTAACTCCATCACTCCCCCAAAGTCCTGAAGGCTGAAGTCCCAGGGCAGAGGATAGCCGTCTGATCACCACGGATCAAGGACCGTTGATTTGGAGATCGAAGCACTTGTGTGATTGGAGAGGGGTCATATTCCGATGGTCACATGGTCAAAGAGCTATAGAGAAAATCTTGAAGCGGCAAGCTCCTGTTTCGGAGTTTCAGAGATCACGACTTGGAGAATCAAGATGCCACACAACAAGATTGTCGAAATGCTGAAATGCGAAACACGTTTTGTCTCAGCCTGTGGTCATAGCCATTGGTCACATCGGTGGAAGATGGAGGAAGGAGCTAGTGCAGACAAGCTCCATTTTGGAGTTTCAGGGATCGGGATATGGAGAGTAACGAAATCCTTACCACTAGGATCCCGAAATGTTGAAGTGCGAAATGGCAAAATGAATGCAAGATTCAATGAAGTCAATTCAATCATGCAGATGAATTTGAATAAGATTGGAGGGCTATTGTTGCACTTCACAGTGTAACTGCTAAAAAGAAATAATGGTTTCTGCCAGAGGATGAGCTCATTTATGACAGAGAAGATGAAGAGTCTCAATTGCCAGAGAAGCTAAGAAATCTCGAGATAACACCCAGTGATGATGAATGCGTGTGTGAAACCGCCAGAGAAGCTGAAGAGTTACCATGATGATTAGGCAGAGCACTCAGAATTAGTATGAGATGCTGAACAGAGAGAGACAACGTGGCACACAGAAGATGCGATAGATGTGGAAGAGTAAAGTGGAGAAAACACCCCGATGTGGAGAGGATGAAGGGGCAAGAGGTAGATGGCATGCGGGGTGTGCACAGAGAATATAAGAATGTTGAACAAAGAAGAAAGGGGGTGGCTGTTGAGGGTGATTGAGGTGTGAAGAAGGAGGCAGAGTGCAGCAACAGAAATGCACAGAAGGGGAATGGTGCATTGAAGCGACATGGCGCAGAGAGCATAAAAGGCAAAAGAAAAGAAAGCGCAAGGAGTGTGCAAAAGACTCTGATGCAGACGGAGCAGCGCAGTGTAGGAGAACAATGATGAGACCGGTAAGCCATTGAAGAAATTTATATCGCCGTAATAAGTCATAACAACAAAGATCTATATTTAAGGGTGGTAGGGAGGTGTTAGGGAGGACTGTTGTCCTCAGAGGTTCAAGTGGGTGCTTGAACAAAGGGAGTTGTAGCTTCCATCTGGTTGCATCCAGAGAAACCAGGGTGGCAGGGTGGTGCAAGGGAGAACTGTTGTTCTCTGTTATACAAGTTGGTGCCTGTGTGACTGGAAGTTGGTGCTTCCATCTAGTGGGTGCTGGAACACTTAGGGAGTTGGTGCTTCCTTCTAGTGGGTGCTAGAGAAACCAGGGAGTTGGTGCTTCCTTCTAGTTGGTGCTAGAGAATCCAGAGAGTTCATGTTCTCAACAAGTAGCATCTTGCATAATGGAGGTTGTAGCCTCATTATGAGTTGGTTCTCATATGCATGATAATGTAAAGAATATAAATATTACTTATCATATAAAGAAGAAAAGGTTTTTACCTGGTATGGGTTTCCTCAGGAAATATTTGTCTCTGTGTATCCCATATGTGTGACTGATGTTGAATGTTCTATTGCTTACTTCCCCACATTATTGTGACTGTCATTAAATGTTGTGTAAAGAGTTTAAAATAAGCATAATTATTTAAGCACAGGTACGACTGATTCACCCCCCCCCCCCCCTCTCAGTTTTTCAACACTCCCTTATCAAGTTTTTTTTCTCATATATGATGCTTATGTCTCTTCATTTCTGATTTTTTCCTTCTTTAATTGTGAACTTTAATTTATGCTCATTTAATTCAATTATTTATAAGTCACGATGAAAATATCCTAGATCAAGGTTGCAGAAGGAAACATATTAGATGAGACATGAAAAATACTATGTACATGACCATATACATTCATGTACCAAAGAAGATCAAGAAAAAGGTATTTTTGAGATCCAGAGTATCTCATATGAAGATTGATTGTAAGGATCAGAAGTCTCCAAAGATTACCAAACATTAGAACAAGAACTCAGAGAAGACTTGATGAAAGGATAATGAAGCCACCTTGACGAGAAGCAAAACTTGTTTGAAGTCTGACTCAGCCTTTCATATTTACATTTGGTATTCAACACTAAGTATACCCCATAAGAGATGATGAAGTCCTTGTAGACTCAAAATAAATCGAGAGTAAGCCTGATCTCATAAAGGATAAGATGAAGAGGCAACTTGTATCGTTTCTATAAAATTTTGACAATTTGTAAGGTAAAATAATTTTATTCTATGGAATTTGGGAGGATAATTTTTAGAAAAAATGGAAAATAACGAATCATTTTTTGGGAAAATCAATGTAAAATTAGCCCATTTGCAAAATTTAGCCCCTAAAATCATCTATGAAGTTGAATCAAAATCCAAGATCTTGGTGTGGCAGGATTGATAGTTTTCTAAAGATTTTGGGCTTTACCAAGAGTAAAATTCATTCTAACCTTTACTTCAAGGTTATGAATGATGAACCATTTATATTGTTGCTACTATATGCAGATGATTTATTCTTGACAAGATGAAGAAAATCTCATCACAAATTGTAAGAAGAAGCTCACTGCATAATTTGAGATGAAAGACATAGGCCTGATGCATTATTACTTAGGTATTGAAGTTTGGCAGAGCCCAGAGAAGATCTTCCTTAACCAAGGGAAGTATGCAATTGAATAGGTTTGATATGTTGGAGTGTAAATCCATGAACACACCCATCAAAATGAATTTGAAGCTCCTGGTAGATACCTTGTCAGAATTGGTTGATGCTACTATGTACAGACTAATTATGGGTTTGTTGATGTATCTGACGAATACCAGACCAGATCATGTGATGAGATACCAAACCAAATTATTCGTTTGTTGGTCCATGATGAGAAAATTAATCGACCAAATCCCATTTTTTGGATTGGTCAAACACTAAACCATATTATGCTAATTAAGAAGTTGGCCCCCAGGCCTAATTAAAGTGGTTTTAACCACTAAGAAGAGAAGTCATCCTTGCCCAGTGAAGAGACATATTTCCAGCACATGCCAAATAGTATAAATAAAGGAGGCCAACCCTCATTTGTTCACTCACTCATTCACTCATCAAGTGTGAAAGTTTGGAGAGATGCAGTTGGGAGAATAAGAAAGAGAGATGCTCATTGCTCAGTGTTGGATATTCTCTAGTGTTTTGGTTTATTGTCTTGACATTGTATTGGTTATCTATATTAAGGAAGTTTTAATGGGTTTTCTCTCCCTGAGGGTTTCCCAAGATAAATGTTGCGTATCTTGTGATTGTTTTTCTCTCAATGATCCTACCTATGCTATGGATATCTAGTAAATTGAAAAGAAACATAATAATAGCTCAAAACTTAACAAATTCTTCTTCTTCCCCCTTTTTAATATCTCCATTGAAAGTGGATGATTTGGATTTTTTTAACTCTTCAGGGTCATGGCTTCTGGAATGTTTCCTCCTCTTTCTTCTCCTCTAAGAATGTAAACTGGTCTCACTACTAGACATTTCCTTGGAGTTGTCATTTCCTTAACCAGAGGAGTCTTCAATTAAATCCTGGAATTCGGCATGCCTATTGGCCCCATGTTGGGCCTTCTTTGAGATGCATATTCTTGTGTTTCCATTTCCAAGGCCATGATTTTGTATCTTAGGTGGACTTTGGGTTCTCTTAGTATTAGGTTTTTCCACATTACTAGTCATCGGTCCATGTTGCAGTTTCCTCTGTATGTCTGATAGGATTTTCAACAGGACTACATTTATTTTAGTTTTATTTCTTGTTCTCTCATGAATCTCTCATTTTCTACTTTAAATATTTTTAATTCTTCCCTAAGGATTCTTACAGTTTCAGATAAATCCAGAGGGGTTTCCTCCACCCTCCTCTCACCAGAATCTTCTTCTCTATTGTGGGAGCTTTCCCCCCTTTCATGGTGTGTCACCATTCTTTACATTGTAATTTTCCTTGTTTTCCACTGATTATTTAAGTGTTGATAACAAAAAATTTTGTTAGTCAACTATCCTCAAGTTTTATGAACAACACAAGTAAAAAAAAATTGTAAGGTAAAATTAGCTTCATTATTCCACATATAACAACAATATGCAATTCATATTTAGAACATGTAAACAACAGAAGGTCTCACTCTTTTTAGTAGAAAATATTAAATAAGTTATCATAGGTGGGTAGGGTAGAGTGCCTTGCCCCTTAATGTTTTTTATTAAAGTTTTTCTATTGTTTCATGAGCCCAAGCAGGTCGATTTTTGTTTCCTACTCTGATACCACTATGTCACACACCCAACCCCCTAAGTATACTTTTAAGGGATGGGGTATAATTTTTTTTCTGTCCTACAACTCCCTAAATCCTATAATGAGGAAATAATCGTCATGTGCTCACTGAGATCTTTCCAATGACCGAAACCTTTCCCAAAACCGAGCTCTAGTTTGAAATTTATAGCCTTTCGAAGTTTTTCACATCGTCTTTAGCCAATATCCATCCCCTTGCCACGTGGATTCCACATAGCTTCACCTCTTTCACCTCATCTGACATGGCGCAGTTGTGACCTAGGTTGCCATCCCTTGATGATGACATGGTTGTTGGTTGCAGAGAGTATCTCTTTGTATTTACAAATATCGGGCCTTCAGCCCTTCAACATTACCAAAGACCCAAAGTATTGAAGTGTCTCACTACTACAGGATCTATGGTGGAGTTATATCTACCCTTAGATCTAATGGTTGGGATATATCCTCACTTACCCATAGCCTAAAGTTTACAAGGGGTGGAATTGGGTCCCACCCTAACTTGCATCCCATACCATGGCGCCACATGAACCTACCTGATCATGCCGCATAACCATGGTGTACACGGGCCCACCAAACCAAGACTTGACCCTTTAGCAAAGGATTTTCGACACTTTTTAATTTACCACACCCTCCTATATCCTCAAATCTCTTCGAGTCCCAAAGTTTTGAAATTCTAGACTCCCAGAGAGGGTCCCACACACGTACTTAACTTAAGGTTAATCATTGGATTTCTTTAATACCGCTGAGTAATTAATATCCAACCTTCAAGCCGAAATCTAGGTTACATTCTATCATGAACTCTTGAAGTGTCAGAATCCTCGAAGTTCAGGGACCGTCGATATGAGATCCTTCGGTATCCTTCTCAATCTCTCGATTGAGGGTAGTGGAAGGATATAATAAGAGGGAGTAATAACCAACAAAATACAGTAGTCACTCCCTCATGACCACTTCAACCGGTAACACTTCGGAAAGGTTGAAAGGTTGGAAAATCGCAAGAGTCACGAAGTCATAGAGTTTTGAACTCCCATTAGTCATCCGATCAAATGGAAATTTTGGGTAGCATCCTCGTCGTTGAACCCATAAGAGGACAAGGATGAAGATCACGTCATTATTCTGTGATCATAATGAACAATGAAGGGAATACCCATGGTCAAAATCTGGTAGGTGTTTAACGATAAGGAGGATACCATGATAATGGGTACGAGACTGCTATTTTCGGGTCAAACCGTTTGGTCACTTTTCCAGCATCTTGCCTTCAACAAAAAGTGGATTTTGTGAGGTTCCAACATCTCAAAGTCACGAAACTCCGAAGTCCCGAAGCCTAGAGGGATTAGATCCTTTTAGGCGTATTGAAGGGTTCCAGGTCCTGAGCATATGGAACTTGACAAGACCGGAGAGCTACACTCCCGAATCGTATCCTAGATTTGGTTAAGTCCATGAACTTGAGCCTATGGTCATGTAGAAGAATGGTTTGAAGGAATATCCTTTCACCTACAAAACTTGGAATATATAGCAGAGAAGGAAATCTTGAGGGATTGACGAGTTCAAGACCGTCTTGTAGAGTCTGTCCTGACTCTGGATTTGTGGATTCGATCCATGGGTCAGTCCATTTGGGAAATTATCACATCTACATATTCAAACAGAGGACAGCTCTCCTTCTTCCCCAATTCCTTTTGAAACCCATTAATCACAACTCTCCTTTATTAAATATGATTAAATAGGAATCCATTGACAAAATATGAGATTTATTTTCTACTTCAAACTTCCCATACTTCTAGGCCATTAGAGCCACAAACTCTACCATTCAATGAGATAAACAATCATGTCATCATCTAGGTCAAGGAATTACATATTACAAAAAAACAAATCAAGGTAAAATAAAAATTAGAGTCACACTTATCTRAAACTTTGGAATTTAGTTGGAAATTGTTCAAAGGGGTTCCCTTTTCCACCCAACCATAGATGCATTTGTTCTTGGAGTATTCCTCAACTAKCCACCCCCTATATATATCATGATGCCATGAGAGGGATTCATCTTGATCTCAAAAACAACAAGGGACAAAGGTTACTCTCCTTTTTCCCACGGGAACCTGGAAGTCCAGTTTTCTATCCACCAAGAAAGGGAGTCTGATGTGATTTCTCACTCAATCACTACCACTTCATTTATCATCTTGATTAGAAAACACTGTCTAATCACTCACGTAACCAGAACAGTTTATTTACAGTTATCTTCCTTAGAAACATAGAGCCTCTCACACTCTTCTTCTTCTCTATTGGTCCTCCATACCATTCATGTGTCTTTTGTCTATGCTTCTACCCTCAGTCCAGGAGTTTTCTCTTTTTTCTTTTCTTTCCTAGCCTTATTTCATGGATCAGGTCAGGAAGTGTCATATGGTACTCTTCCCATCTCCCTCATTGACTCTTGAGGGAATACTTCCCAACTACCAGCCTGACTAGTAATTAAGTTTACTCTGTGCAATATTCTTCTGGACCTGTGCATTTATATCCATCAGGGTATTGACCTGGCAGAGGTCAACTCATCATTACTAGTTCCCCTACCATCCCTTCTCATGCATCATGATCTATATGGAAACCCTCTTTCAACAGTCATGCCACTAATTTCCTTTCTTTTAATAACATATATATATACATTAATCTCTTTGGAAAGGTTCATTGTCTGTCCAACATTCCTATGGCAGATATGTCTATAGTTTTGTTCACATTAATAAAAATATTTACAATTTGGGGAAAACAGAGGTATACACTTTATTAGGTTGACCCATATTACATACACATTTACCCATTGCATATACATTTACCCTCATATGTGACCCCCTTGGGGCCATATCATAGTACCCTCATTCGAAAAGATTTATCCTAAAATACTTGTAGTTAAGAGCTTTATTTGTGATGAAACCAAGAAACATGATTTCCTTATATTCATGCTCTCTTTCTACCATTGATAATTATCCATCCATCCTAAATCAACCCTTTTTTGTCTCAATCTTTGATATTTGGTTGTTGTATAATTTTATTTCCTTTGATTTCATGTGTTGTTGTTGTAGTTTATCTAGTTTGTTGTAGTGGTTGGTCTATAATAATATATTGTCAAGTAATGGTTTTGTGATGCCCTGATTCATGAATATTGTTGATTATCCCATCTTATTCCTTGGTATTTCAATGTCCATATTTATGATTTTTTTGGAAAACTTTGTGGTAATGAGGGCATAAATATGGTTTCACCTTTGATGGTTTTCCTTCATTCTACACACCCATTTCATCCATCTTATTTTCAGAGACAATGGTTTCGTCTATAGTTTTTGTTTGGTATTTTATCACTCTATCCTTTGAGATAATATCATCATATTTGACATGTACATCCTCAAGCTACAACTCAACTTCTTCAAGTATTTTCCCGTGACCTTATTGACTATTTTCCTTTTTCTCCTTAATGAATTCTTCAATAAGTTCTCGCATCTTTGATAGCTCATCACCCTTCTTATTGATATCATATTTTTCTTCTTTTAATTCATGTTGAATTTTATGCATCACCTCCATTTTTGTTCCTCTAAACCATTTATTTGAAAAACAATCTTCAAATACTTCTCATGTGGAATTTAGTATAGTATCTTCATCAAGACTTTTTCACCACTTGAAAGATTTGCCATCAAAATAAATACTTGTAGAATAACAAGGATTTATATAATTTTACTTTTCCAGCTTCACCCATTCCCTACAATCAATTTCATCTTCATATGCATCTCCTCTAAACATAAGTATTTCCGGTGATTCTTAAGTGAAGTCTAACAAAAAAACCTCAACTTATATCCTCACTTTGCTATAAATAATTACACCAAATATTTGTTATTCTCTTTCTAATATATTCTCCTATATTTCCTCTTTCCAACATATTTTGAATCACCTCAATTGAACATTTCAGTCAAATGTTATGATAAATTTAGATTAGCATACATTTTAAAACCCTAATATAGAGATTGTACTATTTATCGACCTTCAACCTATTACAACTTTTCCAAATATAATCCTATATTTCTAATTTTTTTATAGGATTTACTCTAATATGTTGTCTTTATGCCCCCATTGATCCGTTCAATTTGGATCTTCCAAGGGAAAGTTACGTGTGCATGACCGGGACTTATTATTTTTTTCTTATTTCAAGAGAGGAAACTTGTACAAACTGCCACATCACAAATACTTTACTTCCAAGTCTAGAAAAAAACATTGTGATCCATATTATTTTAATGTAATTAGTGGCAATCAATTTGGATCTTTCTATAATTATATATGATTATTCTACCAAGAAAACTTGTTTCAAACTAGTTTGGCAACTAGTCAAAAAACTTAACTTCCACAAACTGTAACTCCAATATTATAACAAAATAGAACTTGAAATATTTACCACAAGTACTTCACTATGTATTTTTTGTACCCTAAATATTTCATTGCTTGAAGTTTCACCAAAAAAAAGGTTAGAGAAAATATGGTAAGATGACTTATTTTGAGGGAAACAACCAATAACCATATGCTCTATATCAAACCCTTAAATTAGCATAATAAACAAGAGTGCAAATAACGTACATAAGATTTGAGAATAAGGAACAAATCCAAAAGAGATAATAGAGATGAGTTTCACAATAAATCCTTAAATAATAGAAGCTCATTCAAATACCTTAATACATTCATACATCCAAATCACATGTTTGTATCTCCATAATGACTACATTGATATCTATATATACCTATTTCCACTCATTGCACATGTGGGACCTTTATTAGGATGAACCATATTACATGTGCATTTACTCCATTATATACACATCTACCCCCATTGGGGTCATATCAATTTATTGACAATCCTTCCAAGGTATTTTTCAAGATGATCAAAGATCTTCCTCTTGGTCAAGAGCCTAATCACTCTGTTCAATTCATCTTGGGAATCCTTCCTCCTAACATGTGATCTTATAGATATCACTATGCCTAAAAGAGTGTGATTGAATGTATGGTTCAAGAAATGATAAAGAATGGCATCATTCAGCCTAGCTAAAGTGATTTGTATTCACCGGTGGTGATGATTTACAATAATTATTCTTCATGGCATATGTGCATGTTACCCCTTCCAAGGGTGACACTTCTTAGAAACCCTAGATATGGTTTCATGTTGTTGGTTACACGAGGTTTCAACCTCATCTTCGCTAGATCTATATAGAATTCTTCATTGATCTCCACATGATTCATGATCATGCTAGGTCATTCATGTTGTACCTCACTTTTTTCCTTGCTACTTAGATGAGAGATGCATAACGGTATGGTATGGTATGGTTCTCAATTTTCTTCATATGACATTCCATGTATCTATACCTATTTGTACACGATGATATAACTTCTTATCTTGTTGTAAGTGGTACACACCTAACGATTGTATTTTAAGCACTTCATAATGTTATATAGTTTTAATACTTGGCTCATAGTGTGTCATCTCTTGGGTTAACTTGTATCACTAGGTGTCTAGGCTTAATAACATTATCCATATCCTAACCATACTAATTTTTTTCCACCTCCCTGGTTCATTCATTCCATTCACATAAAAAAATATTATCCTTGTCATGTATGATTTCTCAAAGGTCAAAGGGAAAGGTCAAATCTAAAATCTAAAATAAATAAATAATTTATGGTTAAGAGGTGAAGAGTAAAGTTAAAATTCAATCATTAATCTTGAGCAATTCCCCTTTCTATGAGGCCAATACCCCTATCCCTAGTTTGTCTATGAATACCTAAATAAAAGGGACTTGTTCAATCAACTAAACATCTAAAGAAAAAATGCTTAAAGGGGTAGTAAGAAAATATGTTGAGGATGATAAATCAATGCTAAGCTCCCTCTAGAATAAAATTGTAAATAAAAAATCCAAGCCAAATGAAGTTAGACGAATGATTAAATGAATAATAATACGTGTGTGTGTCTAAGACTTTAAGTGTCATCACATGAACCCATTCCCCTTTTCCCTTTTCATTATTACCTATATTCACCTAGGTACTTAGGAAATATGGGTTGTCTTAGGATTTGATGCATGTATAACAATCAACATTGTTCACCTTGGTAAGACTAAGACAAGTACTAAAAATAACCCTTTTGTTATGATGTACTAAAGGATGTCACTAGTTGCCACCAATTAATGGTTTGATAAGAGTCTAGACCCATCACTTCGAGTAAGTATTGTGCATTGGAATATGTGTATCATGCCTAGAGATATGTGACACTTCCTTGGGATTTTTGACTCTTCTATTTCCATATCTATAGACATTGGGATCCATGACATTTTCCTTGGGATCCATGTAGCACATCAAGATACATGTCACTGCATTGGGATCCATAATAGTGGATCAGACCATGAGAGGATTCCATTTCATCACACATGCCACATGGAACACTCACATGCATCCTCCTTGCTCAATTGAATAATTTATTGTATACTCATGCATTATGTACTCCGTCTTGTATCACACATGGCGTATTTGATGCATTGTAGATGGTGACTACACATTATGAAGGAAACTTCACATGATGATTCACACCCCCTGATAACATGGCATGTATATTGGACCCATCCATGAGGATTTGTTTCTTTATTGAGATTGCATGTGTCCTTGAGATAATTTTATTGATGGGGTGGCTCACACATGTTAGGTGACATCATCTTTTTCTAGGATGATTCTTCACTTCTTGGACCATTCCTTGGATGGATGTTGGCCCTTGACCAAGTTTTGAGGATCATTGGTCATGTTTGACCTACTTTTGGGACTTCAACAGGATGTCGAAGGTGGAGCACAATTCGAAGTGGAGATCGTAGGATCTTGACCCCTTTTTATGGATTTTTGGGTTTTGGGCTTATGTAACGGGTATGGGGATGTTGGCCCATGGMTTTACCCATGTTTAGGCCTGATTTTGTAATGTATAAATAGATGTATAGGCAATGTAAGAAGGGGGAAATCTATGTGATGCTAGGTGCTAATTTCAAATGGTAATTGTAATTACTTTGTGCATACTATGTAAGACTTGCAGAGCTAAGTGCAAGTGATCATAAGAGACTRTGGAAGGCTTTGTGTTGTAACTCAGGAAAGGAGGATCTAGCGAAGTGCRCAAATATCCTGTCCTTTGTGGAGTAAGATCTCCAAGCTCTGTCCATGTAGAATATTGACAGAAGACAATAAAGAGAAGAAGAATTGGTGGACGTAGCCCCAGGGAGGGGGTGAACCACATATATCCTGTGTTGTGGTTTCTTTGTGCATTTTGGGTGTTCTTGTGTTTATGTGATTAAATTCTTAGTGTGTTGATGTATGTTAGATGAATCTGATATGATAGCTTAGTGTTTAATAATGTGAATGAATGCTAGATCTGACCTATGTTGACATTCTTAGTGCTTGGTTATATTGGATTTGTGTGAATACTACATCATTCTATTATTAGGGTTTATCTGCGTTGTAAGCTAAAAGTGAATATTGATGAACTATAACTGCTAAGTGATCTGTTAAAGTGTTACAATCAAATATCTGTGTCCCAACTAAGGTTGTAGACATCAAAGTCCTACAACCAACCCTGTCTCTACCTCAGGTGAGACTTCATCTGCTTCGCAAGTGTTTCTGAAAGGGACGGTAGTTAGGGTTCTGTTGGTGCGTTGTTGTAGCGTTGAACCCTGGGTCTGCCCCTATGCCAACAAATGGTTCTGTTGTCGGGACCGGAACTGTGATTGTTGGGAACTTAAGAAAAGAGAAAGCTTTGTGCATATATTTGTTTCCCTAGTGCGTAGTATTCTACTTGACCTGTGAAGCTCTGTGCCAAGAAGAAGAGTCAGATCTAAAGAAAAGAGGTAAGACCTGAAAGCTTTGTGCTCTGATAAAGGTAAGAACAATGAAAAGTTTTGATTGAAAAGTAAGATAAGTGAAAATTTGTTTTTCAAAAGTATGGATCTAGGTATGTTTGATAAATTTTGTCCTAGCTTGAAAAGTAGGGCACGGCTAGATGAAAGAAGGTTTTCTATGAGTAGATCTGACAAAAATAGTGAAAGATATGTTATTGCTATGCATAGAAAGAATGTTTGGAATAAAAAATGGATGCAGGATCCTAGAAAGAATTTTTTGCAGGTTAGATACTATCCTAGTGCACAGTACAGGAAAGGCTGGGGATCCTTTCATAGAAAAAGAAGACTAACCCTTTATTACAGTTGCAGAAGACCGAGACATCTTGCTAAGGAATGCCCTGGTAGAAGACCTAGTTGTCTTTGTTGTAAAGCTATGGATCATGAAGTTTTAGATTTCCCTAGAATGATTCTAAGATTGATAGAATGAAGATGAAACAAGAAAACCCTGAGCAAGGTTATGAAACTAATACCATGGTAGAACCCCAGAAAGAATAGGAGAATGTATTACTACAAATGAAATAAACCCTAAATGATCAAAGAAATATCAACTTATCAGTGATCTTCAAAGAAAAAAAATGCATAGAAGAAAGAATAGGAGACTTCAACATTGAGTGTGTTCTGGATGAAGAAACACAGGTGAATATCATGACAGAATAACTTGGGAAACTTTAGGAAAGCTTGCTGTGATTCCTTCATTGGGAGGAATAGGATTATTTAGAGGAAAGTTGATAACCCTATGTGGAAGACTCACCCAGATATCTATGAGTGCTCATGGAACTTCGACAGAGAAAGATTTTGAGATTGTTAAATTTATTGAGAACATTGCCCAATTTGTTATATTACTAGGAAAACCTTGGATTGAAAAGGTTCAGGCCAGAAGAAAAGAAGAGGAAGTCTTAGAGAAGAAGAAGCAAGAATTAAAATATTTCATGACTAGGAGGATAGCACACTTGATTGAAGAACATGAGAACAGATCAAAGCTACTTAGAACCAGAAACTTGGATGTCGAAGTTAAAAGAACACAAGAAGACTCACAGAAGACGTATTACTCTCCGAACCTACGAAATAATCTCAACAACATGAAGTTACTATGCCAAAAGCAGATAAGAATCAGAATGGAAAAAAGAATATCGAGATGAAGATCACCGGGAAAAAGGCTAGAAAACTCAGTAAGAAGAGAGAAAAGATAGAAAAGTTATAGAATGTCCCAGAGGGGACTTCGCAGAGGGAAGGTTTTCAACACTGGAACTTTGTCGGAATATCAAAATAGCGCAACATGGAACTTCACCATGGAAAATCGATATAGTCGTTGGAAGCATTATAACTGTTAGCCCGATGACCCAAATGATTAGAACAATAGCATTGGCGTGAAGACTTGTCATTAGACCGTTGGGACTACGCCACAACGGATAGAAACGCATTGATGAAGACTTCTCATCCCTTCGAGAGATCTGTTACATATTGTCTACTTAGTCCATCAAATTTTGCATCGAGAACACTTTTGCGAATTGTATCCAAGAAAACTCATTGCTACTTCTCTGTGTTTATGGAGATCGGCATGTGTTCCATTGCATTGCACACTCATTCATCCACCCGAGTTATCCAATCTAAGTGTGTATGTCAGACAAGCTCAGCGTCATAAAGAAATTAGTCGAAGAAGTTCTCATCAATCTCATGGCCGAGAAAGAAATGTTTGCAGGTATTCAAGCATCATCGACGAGAGAAGTGCAAGCCTCTCTGTCGACTGTTGGTGGATTGGACCATCCTGACTAGAAAAAGAGAAGAGAACCAAGCACAGAGATGACCTTGCCAATGCAAAGTTAATCCAAACCATCTTACCAGACTACATCCCACCTCTGGTCGGCGTGGTGAGTCGTGACAGTGTCCTGAGGGACTTTGATTACACCATGGTTACTATGAACCACTCGAAGGGGATACGTGTAGTTAGAACACAGTAGGATAAGATCGTAATGTTGAATTTCAGTGACCTCAACCTAGGAGACCACAAGAACCATAGTATGCTCACTCCTTACAAATAATTGACCAAGACAAAGGGGAAGAACTCAAAAATAATCCCCCAGTTGTGGACTATGAACCTCGCGCAGTCCACTCTCTTGAATGTAATGAAGATTCTGCACTTTGGAAGGCACCAGAAGGTTAATGCGTGTGTTAAGCTCCTTCTCTCATGTTACCATGGAGGCTACCTATGGCTAGACCGATGCATCACAGTTGATCTGACGTTGATCCATAGGATCACCGAATTGAGCATGCATGGACCCAACCTGCAGGACTTCTACCCAGGGAAGGCTACAAATCGTGCATTGGCACAGAAGATCAAAGACACATATGGCGATGCAGAAAAGGGGACGTGAAGCTACAAGGTAGCTTCCATATAGAATGGTGCAATGTGCCTGGCCTGCTAGCTGATCATAATAAAGCTCGTAAGAAAGAACATCCCTACACAATTCACATGATTCATTGTTGACCTCGCTGGGAAATGTGTAGAAGGACTCCAAATGAACTGGGTGAAGTACTTGGTCAAATAGCTAGAATTAGACTACCATGAAGCTCAGGATTAGGGCTATGAGTTCCACTTTATATGGCTCCTGATCCTCATTGCATTTAATGCTTGGGAGATGTCGAAAGGTGTGACCTTCCCAGACATCAAGCCGCTCATTGCGAGTTTCACCACACTCTAATACTCTAGCGATATGGGAAAAGAGTGGCAGTCGAACGCGGTCTTCCACACATACTATCTTCAACTGAATAAGGCCATCTAAGTTTTCCCTCACATGATGCCAAACACCCTGTACCAGTTTAGACCTCTCATGAAGTTTCGCACAGATCGACACTTCATCTATATCTCTACATGCGTAGAAAAACATTAACAATAGCTTTAGTCATACTATAATCTCACAGAGGAGGACCTCGAAGAGATAACCAAGGACTGTTTTGTAGAGCTCCTAATATTCGATTACCCTACAGAGATGTCTGATCCCAAAATTGACAGCTCGGAGGCCACTCACAAAGAACATGACACACCTCGAACCAGAAGAAGAAAGAAGATTGAAGAAGTCCAAGACTTGAGCAATGCATCAAAAGAAACTGCTTTAGTATCACCTGGCTCAGGGGGTGATGATGAATTAGGAGAGACAAATGGCAGAGAATATTAGTAGAAGTAAGGTGAAGTAACACTACCTAAGGATCTTGTTGATGAGGCTGATCCCTTGAAGAAAAGGAAGGTTTCCCCCATGAAACCCACTTTCCGAAATAAATCCATAGCCACCTTTGCTAAGATGCAAATTGTTCTCATTGTAGATGACTTCGACTTCATCATCACAGCTCTAGAAAATGCCTCGCAGGACATCTTGCAGAAAAATGAAGCCAAGAAGGAGTATATGTATGATAGAATCAAGGTTGAACTCAGAGGGGTACAGCAGGCTCTTCAATCCATCCGCGCAGTATCCACTGCACCCCCGCCATCACAAGAACCATAGTTGGGAGATGAGCCTGCCCAACTCCATAGACTTGTTGATGCAACTGAAGCTCACCTTCATCGAGCACAAGCTAAGAAAGACCAGGCCACAACAGCCCTGAAACAAGCCCAGGAAGAAATGGTAGAGCAATGCTAGGTTGCACAAACAGAGAAGGAGGACCTTCAAGCCAATCTTGAAGAAGAGAGGGTGTAGGCCAAGCAAGAAAAAGAACAGTTTCTCACAAAACAACTTGGAGTCAAAGAAGCAGCCGACAAATCATTTCACTTTGTGATGGGCTTAGAGCCAAAGGTAGAAGATCGAGTGGAGCATCAATTAGCACAGTCCGCGAAAGCTATCCAACAGCTA
>JASDQU010102555.1:59972-70056 GCA_032191745.1 Picea mariana
GATAGCTTAGTGCTAATCAATGTGAATAAATGCTAGATCTGACCTATGTTGATGTGCTTAGTGCTTGGTTATATTGGATTTTTGTGAATATTGCATCGTTCTGTTATTAGGGTTTATCTGCGATGTAAGCTAAAAGCAAATATTAATGAACTGTAACTGCTAAGTGCTATGTTAAAGTGTTACAATCACAGATCCATGTCCCAATTAAGGTTGCAGACATCGGAGTCCTGCAACCACCCATGCCTCTACCTCGGGTGAGACTTCATTTTCTTCACATGTGTTGTCGAAAGGGCCGGTAGTTAGGCTTTTGTTGGTGCATTGTTGTAGCATTAAACCTTGGGTCTACCCATGTGCCAACAATGGAGGAGATAGAATTTGGACCATTTGACTTGTATTGGACCATAGACTTGACTTGGATAGACCATTTATGTGGATATTGGAACTGTTATTGAGGGACACACCTCCATTTGATTCTACTTAGTCATTACATGTGACTTTTATATTGTATTTGACCTCTTCTAAGAGGAGTGTTGTACCTTGTAAGCATATTATTTTATTATTCCTGGTATTTTTCCCATGGTTTAATCTAGAAAATGGTTTTGAGTTCATTGTTTTTGAGCTAGCACGTGGTTTTATATTGTAATTGAGGAGGCTTCTCACCTATAAAAGGATAAATCTTATATCATTTCAAATCATTATATATTAATTAAAGCTTGGTTATTAGATATATTGAGTATCATTTTATCTTCTTATGAGTTCTAGATATTTTTTAAGGGTTGTAATAATTTTATTTGAGGTTTCTTGGAAGAACATAGCTACTACAATGTCAAAGAAGTGCTCAATGTTCCACTTGGAAGGATTCAAGGTAATTTCTCTCATCTCTTCCTTTGATCATTAAATTTATTTTTTGATGCATTAACTTGATAGGAGGTCTAATGGATATTATTTTTTTCTTGGATCATATTTAAGTTCACCTTGCTTGGCACTAGGAAAGGCTCCTCACATACCAATCCTCCCTTCCATACCTAACGAGATCTTTCAAATCCTAGGTGGTTCTTAAGGGGAAATCCTCCAAGTTCCCTTCAACATCATATTTCACAAACCCTAGGTTTCACATTGAAGTGAAATGGTGACCCCATGGACCTTGTTGAGTCTTCATTTTGACACCTTTATTACCCTATAATACCCTCTATCTAAGGCTATTTTACCTATGCCATGTGTATATAATTGATTGTTTCCTCCACAAATACACGTGATGACCTTGTCCATATGCATAGAGAGGTAACTTATGATTAAGGCATGATTTGTTTAGTTTTCTTGATTTAATTAGATTAAATTCTTGACTATGTATGATCCTAATCACTTTGACTCTTAAGCAGCTTGATCTGGTACCTCACTATTATGGTACTACAACTATAGCACGATCTGGTACTGCAACTATGGTGCGATCTGGTACCCAGTCTATTATGGTAGCAAGGCTCCACCTATTCAGGTACCCAATCTATTCTGGTACCAATTCTCCACCTATTTCGGTACCAGCTCTGCACTTCATCCAGTACCAGCTCTCCGCCTCTTCCAGTACTAGCTCCATCCAATACCAGCTCTGTGCTTCATATGATACCATCTCTCCACCTCTTCTGGTACCAGCTCCGCACCTCTTTCGGTACCAGCTCTATGCTTCATCTGGTACTAGCCCACCGACCCAACCAAGGTAAGCTTCTTTGTATTTACTATATATAAATCTAGTTTATGTATGGATAAAATCATTTTGTGTTTTGATCATAACATCTAACTTTATTTATGTTTTATTTCAGTAAACATTTGACAAAATGAAATAAAGATGTGTGGTAATTGTGAGTGAGTGAGTGAGCACTTTTGGAGTGCAATATAGATTTCTAGAGTGTAATATGGATTTATGAGTGCAACACAGATTCTTGAGTGAATATTTGTTATCCTTGTATGTGTGTGTAGACAATCATTTGATAGATTTAATGTTGTAGTGTTGTTTCTATCTTGCAAATCTAGGGATAATTAAGATCTCCATCTTTCAACCTACATGAGCCTATAATGGATTATCTCGACATACTTATCTTTCTTTTCCAGAATTAATTAGGTTACACCTTGCAAACACATGCACAATCAAGACCTCCATCTCTCACCCTACATGTTCCTAAAGTGGAGTGTCTTCCTTCACATGTGAATTCCTCTAGCATTGATTGATGTTTTCCTTTGAGCATATGCAGAGTGTTGGTTTTTTTAATTTCTACAGGGAACAAGATCTGAGTTCATCTCTTCATTTCATGAGCTTGTAATGAACAAACTTGTCACCTAAGCAAGAGTCTTTTCAATTGAGTATTTGTCTGAGAGTTTTGTTATCAGTTTTAATCTTCTAGTTTGAAGTTGTGTGAAGAACGTTATTGTTAAAGTGTGCCCATATTTTCTTTCTAGTTGTTGTTGAGAGTAGTAGCTACAGATAACTAAGTCAAATTCCATCTTTCCATTTCATGAGCTTGTAAATGGACAAAAATTATTTGAGCAAGATATTTTGATTACATGATTGTTAAGATTTTGTTTGCAAGTTTTTCTTTCTCAATTTTTAAATGAGTGGAGAATGTTATTTGAAAAAGTGTGAAAACAGAGTATTTTGTTATTGAATGTTTTTTCTTTATGCTATACTCATCAGGCATAGGAACCTATCTGTTATCGGCACATATAGTGCATCAAATCTACTGATTACGAATCTCGGTTGACAATTTATGTTTGGTAATATATTATTCATATAATTGCACCAACAACCCTCTAAGGCACTAGTTTCTTTGATGTATTCAACCACCTAAAATAGAAAAGAAAATTTCATATTTTTTGGGGGTTTTGAGCTATATTTCATATCCATCACAATTTTTTGCAGGATGGTCAGTTTTCTCACTATGTTATTTTCAACCAGTAGCAGGAGTTTGATCTGTTTTTCTCATTGAATATTTATTTTTCCATAAAAACTATGGCATATTGTTTGTTTTGCAAGTGATCCAGATGGATCTCCATGGCCATCCACATTTTCCACTGAATCACCATTTTGAGCCTGTGGTTTTGATAAACAATGACATATTTCACCCTTTTGGTGGAGAATGGAATGTAATGTCATCTTCATTTGTTAATTACATACATCATGTAATGGTCTTATGTACATTCCTACAACATAGCGTTAATGCATTGGATCCCATTAGAACTCTGCAATTAAGTGCGCTCGGGCTAGAGTAGTAATGGGATGGGTGACCGCCTGGGAACATGCCTATGGAATTTTATAAACTTACTCCAATTTATCCCACATGCATCATGGGAAATGTTCTCCTCTCACTCTCTCATATATAATTGAGGTGAAGGAGGCCCTTTAAGCATGCAATGGAGTGTGATGTAAAGCTTCTTGTGAATGAAGCGTAGCCAACATCTCTTTCTTTTTAGAGATAAGCTACCCCATTTTTCCAGTTTGTGTTCTACATTGGTTTTCTATCTTATTCAGTAATAGAAGTTGGGTTTCACTATATTTATGTGTATTTCATTGTTATATTTCTTCCTTCATGTTGTTCTCAAAATAATCTGGATCAATGGTATCAGAGCAGGCTGCTCCTTGTCGTTTCTCAAAGCAGGTCCCCGACGAGGTCAGGATATAGAGAGTTGGATATTAAACTAGTTTCTCTTGAGGACAACTGCTCTCGCCAACCCAAGCGACCTCCCATGGTGGAAGAAAAGAGAGATTACAAAGCAGGATATCCTTTCAATATGTTTCTTGAGGAAGCCCTTGTGTGATAGAGTAACAAGATGATGGAAAAAATTTCTCAGATCCTTCAAAGAATATCAATGGTGGTAGCTGAGGCATATTCGATAAGAATCCATTTCGCAAGTATGACATGCTTCAAGGTACAAGTCAATTTTGATATCCCCTTATTTAAAGGCTAGATAGATGCAGATGCTCTAGAAAAATGGTTGAATCTTCTAGAAGGTTATTACTCTGTCCAAAAAATTTCCAACAGTGAAAATATCACCTTTACACTCCTTAAATCCATTCCCCATGTTATATCTTGGTGGGAAGGTTACTGGGAGAGGTACACCACAGATGAATCTGCACTATTTTGGAGAGAACCCACTTGGGAAACCTTTGTATATGCCCTAAGGAGGAGTTTTATCCTATCGGAAACAATGATTACCAATATATGATATGGACAACTCTGCATCAGAAATGAGATCAGATGGTGTCGAAGTACACCAACATATTTCATACCTTGCACTCAAATATGGGTATCAAATACTCTGAGTGGCACCTAGTTTTGAAGTACCGCAGTTATCTACACAGGTAAATCCAAACATAGATGGATTTTCTGGACATCTCCTCATTGGGAGATGCTTATCGATATGCAGTCAAAATTGAGGAGAAATTCAAGCAGCAGAGTAAGTGGGAGAAGCATGGAAAAGGAAACTCTAACTCACATAATGAATGATATATCAAGGAAGGCCAACCTCAAGACAGCCATCTCTAGATGTAGGCAAAGAAGGGTAACGAGAAGTCTAAGAAAGACACTGGAAAGTGGTGTGAGTTCCACAACATCCCTTGGCATAACACTAATGAATGTTGCTCAATACATTCATTGGTGGCCAAGCTTAAATATAAAGATCCAAACCTCGAATTGGACCCTAATTCAGAAAATGATAAAAGGAGACAGATCATTGATGCAAAACCCGTTGTTACTATTGCAACTACAACAATCCAACCAGAAGAGGATCCTGAGGAAGGGGAGAGACTCTTCCATTAACAGATGTGGGTGAAGGGGACCCCGCTGCATTTTATTTTTGATAGCTTAAGCCAAAAGAACATCATCTTAGAAAAGGTTGTTAAGCAATTGTATTTTCCAACAACACCACACTCGTAACCATACAACATCGGGTGGCTTCATCAGGGTAAAGATCTTTGTGTCATCCAACAATGTCGCTTTTCCTACGGCATCAAGCCCTTCAAGGATGAGGTATTATGTGATGTCTCCCCACTATAATTATGTGATTTTCTATTAGGTCAGCCATATATGTGGAGGCATCATGTTATTTATGAGTCTCGACCCCGTAGTGTCATTGTTACTCTAGGGGGTCATCTATACAAGATACCAGAGGTAGTTTCAACTATTGTCCAACCAAAAAATTCCACAAAGTAATCTCTCATACTGCAAATTTTAGCCTCTTCACAATATGATCAAAAGGTGAACAAAAGGACATTGAAACCACTGCATCCTTAACCCAAGACCTTTCTCTCCAACAGAAGCAGATCAACAAGATTGTAGAAGAGTACCAATATGTTCTTGTTTCACCTACGGGGGTGCCTCCACACTGCCCATTCAAGAAAGGTTATAACAAAAACCTTCATACTCGTCATGTTGCATCTTCACCAACAGAGTCCTCGCACACTCAGGTAGATCATGTAGTTATATTGGTTGAATGGATTCAACCCCTCCAGCAACAAGTTCATGAAAACATTCAACAAGCTAAGCATGATAGCTTCTTCAGCAAGGAAAGCAACACACCAAGCTTCAGATTTAGAGAAGTATCCCTATCTCCCAAGGGAACTTGACGCAATGGGGACCATTTCTTCCTAACAGGGGAGGAATGATTCAGATGGATCTAGGTGGCCATCCACCTTTTCCACTGAATCACCATTTTGAGCCTATGGTTTTGATAAACCATGGCATTCACCCTTTTGGTGGAGACTGGAATGTAATTTCATCTTCATTTGTTAATTATAGACATCATGTAATGGTCTTATGTACATTCCTACAACATATCATTAATGCACTGGATCCCATTAGAACTCCACAGTTAAGCACTCTCGGGCTAGAGTAGTACTGGGATGGGTGATCGCCTGGGAATTCCTAGTAGTTTACATGCCTATGGAATTTTATAAACTTAGTCCAATTTATCCTACATGCATCATAGGAATTGTTCTCCTCACACCCTCCCATATATAATTGAGGTGAAGGGTGCCCTTTAATCATGCAATGGAGTGTGATGTAAAGATTCTTGTAAATGAAGCATAGCCAACATCTCTTTCTTTTTAGAGATAAGCTACCCCATTTTTCCAGTTTGTGTTCTACATTGGTTTTTTATCTTATTCAGTAATAGAAGATGGGTTTCAGTGTAATTTTAGGTATTTCATTGTTATATCTCGGTTATATTTCTGCCTTCATGTCATTCTCAAAATAATCTGGATCAGCAAGTATATCCCTGACCATTTTCCAATGGGATGATCTATGTACCAGTCAATTTCTTGTCATTTTTAGGGACATAACCACTAGTATTGGTTCTAATTTATTTCTTTTATCAATACATCCATAAAACTTCCTCAATGTTGGCATATTTCCTTGGATTGTTTTTCATTTTTCATTGGTCATACGCTACCCTATTCATTGTCAAAACTTGCAGGGTTACAGAGGTCCAAAGCTAAGGGTTGAATATCAGCTAGAGCAAAGTTTGTTGATCTCTTCACATGATTGATTAGCTCTATCCCTATCCTCTTTGAATCCCTTCCAACAATTTTCCCAATCCTTATAGCATATATTCTATATGTTGATCAAGTGAATCTAATTTTGAGTGTGTATCTATAGTATGTGTTTGAGGGTTTATATCATTTTCTTTATGGAAGATTTAGGGCCTAATTGTATTATCTTACCAAGTACCCAAATATGTTTGAAAGATAAAATATTCAATCCTTGTACCCTTACCATATATAAGGGGTGATTCATGGTTAGGATTTTCCTTTCTGACATTGCACATTTTTTTTCCAAGTTTGAGTCGTGTTGAATTGATGTGGAAAGTAAGCATGTTGGTGAATAAAATGACTCATTCATCTAGCTAGTAATATTGTCCTTGCATATATTTTGTGGTTATAGATTTATGTTTGTGCTAAATAATTACTACATAAGTGATATATCTAGTCGTTAAGTACAATACATTCTTTGCATATAATTTTACATGATGATTCTTTATTACACATACACGCTATATTTGAAATTTGAAGTTCAAATTGTATATTGAAATCTTGTCACAACATTGATACATTTGGGTTGTATTGTATATGTGATGGTTTGATGATTTAAAATGTGTTTTCTTCAGCATTTATTTCATTCCTAGCATACTTACCTTACATTTCTATTTGGACATATAAATTGTGCACACAAAGTGGTTATTGTTGGATTACTGAGAGGGGGGTGAATCAGTAATAGAGAAATTTAATCCTTTTTAACCATATAATCCAATTGTTATATCCATGTAGAATTATCATCCAATAACTGCAGAGTAAATAACAATCATACACATACACAGTACACCAGTGTTTTACATGGAAAACCAAAGTGGGAGAAAACCACAGAATGTTTTTTCTTATATTTCTTGAAGAATTACATTAATTGGAAGCACCAACTTCCTTTGTTTTCCAGTTGCAACTGGAGGGAGGCTCCAACCCCCTAGTTTCTCAAGCTACAACCTGAGGGAATCTCCAACTCTCCAATTATATGGTTACAACCAGAAGGAGGCTACAACCCCCTATGTTCTTCGGCTACAACCGAAAGATGGCTACAACCACCTATCCTTGCCCAGTCCAACCACCCTGAAGTAGAAGTAGAATGATGGAACCACTGTCACACTATCACTGTGAGATATACCGATATAAACCTGTAGCAATAAACTTGAACCATGAATCAACCTGTACCTCAACCTGTAATCAACCTGTACCATAAACAAGTGCATCAACCATGCACCAACCTGTACCAAACAACCTGTAATCAACCTATACCGTAAACAAGTGCATCAACCATGCACCAACCTGTACCTCAACCTATACCATGAACAAGTGCATCAACCATGCACCAAACTTGTACAAATAATCTGTCACAACAACCTGTCACGATAACTTGTCCAAAAAACCTATCACAACAACCTGTCTCATCAATATTATCAACCAAATCAGATCTACTCACCAAGACAACTCTCAAAGATGTGCATCAACCAAGCATAACACAACAACTCATTATCATCGCCAAGATCAATATGTGCTTCTAATAATACAAGTATGCTACATCATCCATAAACCATGTGTCAACAATACTAATAGCAAGTGCCTCCAACCATGTACCAAGTATGTACCAATCATGTATCAACTACTCATCAACTATGACTCTTGAATATGTACCAACATCATCAACTATACACCTCATGTATGTGCCAACTCATCAACTACTTGTCTCAACCATGTACCCGACATGTACCTCAACCAAATGTCCTCATCAATTTCATCATCCAAATCTGATTTGTAAATCTGTAATAGACCTATTGTATATGATCACATACCTACAAACCTTCCTTAACTTTAACAACAAGAGACTAACATTTTCATCAAACTTTTCTTTAGTCTCACATGACTAGTTTTGGATTAGTCAACAACCCTAACTTGAAATAATCATAACTTTGTACCTGTAATGAATAAAGATCTGAAACTGATACAAAATGTTCTTCAGTGTGTTTTATGCAATTCCTCTATGTGTCACTACTTGGAACCTCTCATAAAATGAGTTATAGAAAAAATGGCATACCTTGCTAAATTCTGGATTATTCTAGAGAGTGACCTTGTAGAGAATTCCCCACACGTAATATYTGTTGAATCAATATTAAACTATTACATAGCATACTATAGACTGTACTCTAATCAACACATTTGGTTTTACTATATTTGGATCTATCATGAAGAATTTATGACGATTTTACTCGAAACACTTGTTTTAGACTAGTTTCAGGACTAGCGACAAACCCTATTGTCCAYGTAGTGTAACTCCAAAAATACAATGAAACACAACCTGAATTGTTTACCATGTATACTTGGATATGTTTCCTCAATTTCATAGCAATTTCATGGTCTGAATCATTCTATAAAAACATTTATTTTGAAAATGGTGAGATGACCTGTAAATAACATACCTTAGAAAGCATCATCAAAAGAATTTATCATTCCTTGAATTTCGGCCTTCGTTTCTTTACCTTCCCTCAGAAATTAGGCTTACATATCCTTTGGTTACCTTAGACACCTATAGATATTCAATATTCTCAAGTATGATCTAAAATGAGAGAGCCTTGCCTCTTATTTATAATCTCCAAGTAGCTTCCTTAAAAACATCTTCTAGGTCACTTGGCCCACTTTCCTTATTTTAGGGTTGGGTCCACTTCTAATTTCTCCATTAAATTTCAATTAATAAAACATTACCTTGAGTTACCTTGATGTAGAGGTTGTTGTATGTGCTTCCTTTCCATATTTTGTTGGGAGTTTTGTCATTCTTGTTTTTGAGCATTACTCTGTTTTGAATGTGAACTAATGTATGCATTGCATGTGTCCAAAAAATATTTGTCAATTTGGAATCCATTAGCATTGTTCGAGCCATTTCCTGTGTAATTATCATCCATTATGATAATGTTACTTTGTCTCTGAACCACTCTTTGAACCAATCTATGAATCCATGCTCTCGTCCACTATCATATATTTGTCCAAACCTGCTAAGTGTTCTTACAAATCCATCTATGTCCATACTTTCCAAGAATCTACTTGCGCAACTGTCCATAATGCTGACCCATTTATCACTATACTATCATGAAGTCTTGATTAATCTATCAAATTGTACTTTTGTTAACTGATTGCTCTGAATCTGTCTTTTCAAACTCTGCAAGCTGCTCGAAGGATGGTTCTTTGGTCTGTCACAGCTATTGCATAGACTCCCCCTGTCTAATGACATGGTATTAAAATTATTGGAGGAGAATCAACTATATGTGAATCCTTCCAAGTATTCCTTTGGGATTCATGAAGTGGAATATTTGGGGCATACTATATCTCATGAGGGCCTAAAGGTAGACCTTGAAAAAATTAAAGTTATGATGTAATGTCCTACTCCCAAAACATTAAGGATTTTTAGGGGATTCATAAAATTGGCTATCTATTACCACAGTTTTTTCAATAACTATGGTTGAATAACAACTCCATTAACAAAATTATTGAAAAGTGATGGTT
>JASDQU010102555.1:106795-119654 GCA_032191745.1 Picea mariana
TTTTTGCTCAGTCAGTTAACTGAAGACCAGTTGACTAGTTAACTCAACTAGGTGGCAGTTCACTCCCGTAACTGCCTGAGAGACTAGAATAGGTGGAAGTTCACTCCTGTAACTATTGGTGTGTGTCCAGATCACTCTACACCACCACTATGGTGAATTGGTTCACCTCAAGTCGAACTCATTGATTTATACAAAGTATATCATGTGTAAATTATTCATTATTCACAACGGTTAATGAGAATTATTTCCATTCTTTCTCTCCTTCTTCTTATTTTTCCAATTCTCTCTGAAAATGTGTGTATCATTGTTTAGCTAGATATATTCTATGTAGGTCAACACATTTACATGGTATCAGATCCAACAGACTGCTAAGAAAAAGCTACACCAAAAAAATTTGCAGGTACAAAAGATTGAAGACAGCGAAAAGATGGAATTCCAAAAAGAATTCATTCTTACACCTTACAAATATTTTGCATGGAAGGAGAAAATAGCCATACATGTATGATACAGAGGGTTGTATAGGTTAACCATGAATACATATATAGAGCCGAAATCAGCCATAGAAAGATCCAAGTACTTAAATCGCATGGATGAGGCACTCGGAACAATTTGCAGTCTTATTTCTCCTGATCTCCTTTTTCATATATCTTCCTGTAAGACTCCCAATGAAGCTTGGACCATATTGGAAGGGCTCTTTGTAAAATAGGATGAGATGAGGGGACACATGTTGGAGGTGGAGATACTCACATTGGATCCAAAAAGCTTCGAGAATATCCAAGATTTCCTTACAAAATTCAAGGATTTATTGTCGCAAATCAAAGCTTGCGGGGTTGATAAATCGAAGAAGGAGAAACAAATGGTTCTCATAATTATCTCCAAGATTGGTCCTGAATTATCTATATTCGTATCCACATTCCATACTGTCAGATTTTCCTCTGGAGCCACCTGTAATATGCCTTCTCTTGAGGACTTTATCGAATCCCTGACACAAGAGCAAACCAAGCTCATCAACATGGGCGCAATCAAAGGCCCAAGGGTGCATGCACTCATTGTGCATGATGGCAGCCACAAATATCAAAAATCTAAATCTAAAGATAAGTATAAATCTCATGCACATACGAAGAAGGAAGGGTACACAAAACACTTCACCGATGCCTCCAGATCCAGGAGAAAAGGGAAGAAAAGGAGAGAAATGCACATAGTGTCACAAAGGATTCCATTCGAAATATGCATGCATGAAAAAAAAAAATAGATATGATGTCTCAGACACTTCAGAAAAACAACCTTGGAGATCGCATCCCCAAGGGTGCAAAGAAGAAGAAGTCAGAAGATCTGAATTCCAAGAAAGGCAATTCTAGCCATGCCTTGATTGCAATCAACTCCTCTCCCGATGCTTGGATCGTAGATTCAGGAGAATCACATCACATGGATACCTCAGAAGCAGTCTATTCTTATTTGGATGCATGCAAAGGTCCTCCTATTTTGATGGGAGACAACTCTTTTGTCAAAGTCACCGGCAAAGGAAGGATTGAACTCACCAACGCTTCGAGAATGTGCTTCATGTTCCCAATCTTTCTATCAACCTTCTCTCCATGTATCAGATGATGAATTCTAGCACTAGAAAGAAATTCGTATTCACACAAAATTCTATGGACATATATGACATGCAAACCAACTCCAGGGTTGCTACCGGTGAGGTAAATCATCAGTCTAGATTGTATACATTTTCTAAATTCATTGAACCTAATTCTGCTTCACTGCTTACTCATGCTGATGAAAGTAATAGGATATGGCACGAAAGGTTTGGACATTTGAATTTCAGATACATGCAATAGCTTAGCAAGCATAGATTAGTTGATGTTCTACCAAACATCCTCTTCTCCAAGGGAGTATGTGAGGGATGTGTTCTCGGAAAACACCCTCAAGAGAAATTCGTCAAAGGAAAGTCTCAGTGATCTTCCGCACCTTTAGATCTAATCCACAGTGACCTCATGGGTCCTTTTCCACATCCATCGATTAGAAAAGAAAGGTTTGTTCTCATTTTTGTTGATGATCTCTCACGTTTTACTTGGATCTACTTTCTCTGGCAAAAATCTGAGGTCTTTCAACACCTCAAAGATTTCAAAGATTTGGTTGAGACACAGTCTGAAAAGAATATCAAAGTCCTCCGAACTGATAACGGGGGAGAGTATGTGAATAATGAGATTCATGATATTTTCCATGAGGCAGGGATTCAGTTGTAGCATACATTTCCCTACACTCCGCAGCAAAACGGAGTTGCTGAGCGGAAAAACAGATCTCTAAAGGAGATGGCATCTTGCATGTTGTATGCAAAGTCACTACCACAGAGACTATGGGTTGAAGCACTTAATTGTGCAACATACATCCAAAATAGATCTCTTCATAGATCTATCAAGGATAAGACCCCCTACGAGGCTTGGAGTGGCCTCAAACTAGAAGTGGCCCACTTTTGAATTTTTGGTTCACGTGCATGGGCTCGGATTCCCTCTGAAAAGAGGAAGGCACTTGATCCACAGAGCACTGAGTGCATTTTTTTTGGATACCATGATGGTGTGAAGGGATATCAGCTTATTGATCTTTCCTTGAACCGACTCATCATTGAGCGTAGTGTCCAATTTGAGGAAAGTGTCTCGCATGTACCTCAGAAGTCGCATGCAGACACCTTCACTCTTCCACCTATCCAAGATGATGAGCATGCACATGTTGACTCTTCTTCATATGAGAGTTATGATTCAGAGGACTCAAATGATTTAGATTCAGAGTCAATACAGTCAGATATAGACTCAGAGAATCCAGATGCAGTTGCAGATCCAGAGCAAAGGCCCAAGTGGGCACAGACTACTCTTCAGGATGCAGGGGATCTCGTTGGTGATCTGGCCGATACTAGGAGGACTCGATATGATTTAAAGGAGCCTCCTATTGCACTCAATTCCACTAAACCATTGCCTTCCAAGCATATTTTCTTGGTTTAGTCTTCAGATCCATGGTCTTATGGCGAGGCTACTAGAAATCCCTTCTGGGAATCTGCCATGCAGGAGGAGTACAACTCCCTCCTAGAGAACCAGACTTGGGATCTGGTTCCCCTTCCTTTTGGGGGGAAACTTGTCAGATGCAGATGGGTCTATAGGACCAAGAGTGCATGGAATGGACAGATCAGTAGATACAAAGCCAAGCTTGTCGCCAAAGGCTTTCAGCAAGTTCATGGTATTGACTATGATGAGACCTTTACTCCAGTAGTGAAGATGGATTCCATACGATTGGCACTTGCCATTGCGGCAGCCAAGGGATGGGAAGTCCATCAGATGGACGTGAATAATACATTTATTCATGGTGGTCTCTCTGAGGAGGTCTACATGGAGGAGCCCCAGGGATTTATGCAGGACTCATCTTTGGTCTGTCGATTGAAGAAGTCATTTTATGGACTCAAGAAGGCTTCGAGGGAATGGTATGACAAGATGGACTCCTACCTATTGTCACTGAACTTTGTTCATTGTAAATTAGACCTAAATGTATACATGCTCAAGACGGTTGATTCACTTCTACTTTTATTTCTGTATGTCGATAATTTATTGATCACCGGTTGCTCGACTTCAGCGATTGTTGCAGTCAAGAGGATTATTCATGATAGGTTTTTGATGACAGACATGGGTCCACTACACTTCTTCATTGGACTTGATATCATTCAGGATGCATCAGGCATCAAACTATCTCAAGCCAAGTATGCACGAGATCTCCTTGAGAGATTTCACATGACAGACTGCAAGTCTGCTCCAACTCCTTTCCTATCAAGAGTCAAACTTGAGGATGGTGGGGAGAATCCACTAGTTGATAGCACACTGTATAGACAGCTAGTGGGCAGCTTGTTGTATCTCACACACTCTAGACTAAACCTCTAATATGCAGTTGGCGCAGTTTCCAGGTTCATGCAAGAGCTGCATGAGCTACATTGGAAAGCTACAAAGCATATCCTTCGATACATACAGGGAACCATCACCTTTGGGATTCACTATGAAACAGACTCTACATTAGATCTCATTGGTTTTACTGATTTCGACTGGGCTGGCGATAGCATTGATCGCAAGTCCACATCTAGTTACTCACTTAGTCTTGGTTCCAGGCCTATCTGTTGGTTGAGCAAGAAGCAAGCTGCCATTGCTCTATCTTCAGCTGAGGCAAAGTATAGAGGGGTAGTTAACATAACCATTCAGGCTATGTGGCTACAACATTTTCTCACTGAGTTGGGAATTCAGTTTCATCAGTCGATCGTCATCTCATGTGACAACCAGAGTATTCTAAATTTCTGCAGAGATCCAGTTCAGAGGAAGCGGACGAAGCACATCGAGATCCACATGCACTAAATCTGGGACTTAGTACACGAGGGGATCATCAACTTACAGTTCTGTACTTTAGCAAAACAGATGGCATATATTTTCACCAAGACCTTCACTGAGAAAAAATTCCATTCCCTGTGAAGTCGTCTTGGAGTGAAGGACACAGTTGCCTAGCAACTGTAGTTCTTGTTTTTTTACATACATTGTACCTTCAGGGGGGGGTTCCCATGAGGTTTTCCCTCTTTCCTCACTTTATTTTTAGTGGATCTTTTGTACTTGGGTACCTAACATGGCCTCGTTGTCGGGACCCAATCTTTATTTTCACCATAGTGATGTTCAGGCGGGGTGTTGGAGTTACTTCACACACACCTAGGATTTCTTTTTCCTAAGGTTTTTATTTTTTTATTAGTCATAGCTAGTCATTATCCATTCTCCTATATTTTAGGAGAGAATATTCCACCTGGAGAATATTCTCTTTCAGTTCACACTTTAGTTTGACTAGTTGAGTTGAGTTTAGATGTTGCATTGAGATCATCACCATGCAACATTGGGATCATCACCATGCTAATTCGACCTTGCCTTGGTATCATCACCAAAGTGGCACATTAGCCTTGATTCCTTGAGTTAACTCCTCACCACTTTATGTTCAGTCAGTTAACTGAAGACTAGTTGACTAGTTAACTCAACTAAGTGGCAGTTCACTCCCATAACTGCCTAAGACACTAGAATAAGTGGTAGTTTACTCCCGTAACTACTGGTGTGTGTCCATTTCACTCTAGAACACCACTATGGCAATTTTTTTCACCTCAATTCGAACTCATTCAGTTATACAAAGTATATCATGTGTAAATTATTCATTATTCACAATGGTTAATGAGAATTCTTTCCATTCTTTCTCTCCTTCTTCTTCTTTTTCCAATTCTCTCTGGAAATGTGTGTATCATTGTTTAGCTAGATCTATTCTATGTAGTTCAACACATTTACACTTCTTAGCGTCAGATATATTTCTGGGGATCTATTCGTGTATGGGGATCTTGCTAATACCTTTACCTCTATGAGAGGCGGTGCTTTTGAGGTTTCGGGCTTTGTTACCCTGCCCATACAATGGACCTGACTTATGATTTTTCATATGTGCATCGTTTATATCATGGCTTCTTAGTTTCTTGAATTACATACCACATAGGTTACTTGCATGTGTTATTTTGTAGATACCCTGGGTCAGATAAGGGTCGGACAACAAACAACCTTTATGGAGGATTACCTCTCTAGGGGGATCGAACGACTGGTTGAATCCCACAAGGGCCCTTATAACTGATTCTAATACCTTCAATCTTTAGCAGGGAGTCTCAGGCCCCACTTGGGTGAGGCATACCTACTTTAGGGAGGGAGGCCCCTTTTAGCCACTCTATCATGTTTTTGTGCATATTTTCCTTTTGATTTTATTTTGGTGTTCTCTTTGATTACTAGTTAGCCTTAGGAATTTTTTTATATCTTGAGTCTTGAGTCATCGTGGAGCCAGACTAGCTTCCCCACAAGTCTTTCCACTTTTTACAGTTACCATCGCATTTTGAGTCTTTTCCTTTTAAAAGGTGTAAAGTTATCAAACGTGGTACACACATCCACTTATCATACTTGTGATCATACAAGGATGAGTATCGAATAGAGTCAAAAAAATATTGGGAGTCCTTGAACTCCCATACCTACTATAGTTAACGGTGCCCCTTCGACACCTTCAACCACAATGGTTGTAGTGTCGGAGGTTCCTATCATCACCTATGCCTGTCCTATAGTGAACACTCAACCTATAGCCACGAACCCTTTTGGGTCTCTTTGTCACTCATTGGGCTATAATGTTCAGTCCATCCCTATGGCCTCTAGTCCTTTTTCTTATGGTATGCCGAATTTCACATCGCAATTTTCAAACCTCCATCCTAGCGGTTGGTACAAATACTATCATTGGACTTGGGGGCACAGATCCTCCACATACTCCATTCTCATTTGGTGGTACCCATGTCCCGCAAACGACTCCTACCATTGGAGGACTTCCTCCTTTTAACCATGGGTCTAATCTTGTTGCTTCACGATGGAGTAACCAACCTGGCAGACAAACTACTGCTTATGGTTCGTCCTTTACACCCACCTCCTCTATATCGATTCTGACCAACACGTTTGGCATGATGAATCCACCTTTATCCTCCAGATTCACACCCGGAGGAGTTCAGTTTCATACCTTGGGAAACCCCCAACCTGGACCACTCTGGCTGGGGGAATTTTTAACAACCCTCATTAGAACATTCCTATTGGAATGGTTCCCAACCAACCCCTCATGAATCAGTCTGGAGGAGGGTCTTACAATCCCGGACAGGGCCATGGTGCTTACCAAAACCCTGGATGGGTTGTGATTCCCCAACAACAATCTTTCTAGGGAGCTTGGGTCCATATGCCGCAACCCCATATCCTTTTTCTAGCCATGATCAATTTGCCAGACTTATCTAAGTTAATGAATGAACCCATACGTCATGATCCGACATGGTCCCCCATCCCCACTAACCTTCCTTCGGATATTCCAAAATTCGAGGGTAAAACTGGTGAGGATCACGGTGATCATGTTACTACTTTTCACCTTTGGTGATCTTCGAATTCCCTAAACGACGATTCTATTCAGTTAAGATTGTTTAAACACACCCTCATGGGGCTCTTCATGAAATGGTATATTGATCTACCTAGGGGGTCATACGAAAATTTTAATAAGATGGTTTTAGTCTACCTCAACCACTTCCAATTGTCAGCTTGTTACAATGTTGGCATAGAACTTCTGTCGACCTTTCATCAAGATAAAGCCACTCATATCTTGGATCACATCCAAGAGTGGAGTAGATGGAAGAGGTTGATCAAGGCCTACATACCCCTGAAATTCTTGCTAGAGTGGCTCATTAAGTCTCTCCTGCCTTATATTTCGAAAGATGTTTCTACATCCAAGGTTACATATGAGGAAGAAGATGTTAGGGTCCTATAATTTTATAGGGCAATTCTTTATGCTTATTAATATTCATTCTTCAATTATTTTGGGTTGAAAATAATATTCCAGGTTGTAAATTATTTCCAAAAAGGCTCCTAGCTTGTCTGGTTTCCTCAGATGACTTTTCCCCTCCGTCTATTTTTCTCAATCCTTCATTCACTGCTGCGCCACTCACTCCCTTGTCCATTTATCTCATTGGCCACATCTCACCCACCACTGATCCCTACATAAACAAAGTTAGATAACCTTAGGATAATTAATAATTAAAATTGATCAGTTAGGTTAACATTGTTAACAATTAGTAATTACGTTAGTATATTTAGATTAATGGTTAAGTTAGTGTAATAATAATAGTTTTAATAATAAAATTAATAGATAATTAATTTTGAATAATGTTAATAACAAATTAAAATTAAAAATATATATATATTAAAAAATTAAATAAACATTAGTTTAATACAAAACATTATTAAAAAAAATAATAATAATAAACAATTCAAAATTAAAAAGTTAAACAAAT
Source organism: Picea mariana (assembly GCA_032191745.1). Taxonomy (NCBI): domain Eukaryota; kingdom Viridiplantae; phylum Streptophyta; class Pinopsida; order Pinales; family Pinaceae; genus Picea; species Picea mariana. The sequence continues at coordinate 114,687 of JASDQU010102555.1, forward strand.
ATTAAAATTAAAACAAATAAAAATTAAACATAAAAACAAAACAAAACAAAAAAAATACGATAAAACCAAACATTATAAATAAAACACGTAATAACAAAAAATTAAATAAAAAAAAAACTGTATAATAAAACAAATAACATTTAAACATACCTCTTGTACGCACACATCCCAATAACAAATAAAATCAATAGACATATTATTATTTCGGACCCTCCTTTCCATCCGGACTTTAACGAGGGGGGGTCCAAAAAGTGGTTTTACTCCAACCACTTGTCACTCTCCTGTCATTTAGGACCCCCCTCCCCCCCTCCTATACCACTTACCACCCTACCCCACCCCCTGCTCCCCTGAAATACCACTTTCTCCCTCCAAAAACCACTTTCCCCCAATTCAAAAACCATTTTTTTTCCATTTCGACTAGTCTTTTTCCGAGGTGATTTTCAGGCAAACTGGGAGGGATTTTGAGAACCCGAGAGAGTTTTTTTCTTAGCACAGGCCAAATAACAATAACCTCTCCCATATTTATCATATATATTAAATAATGGGAGAATCAAAATCATCTGTGAGCCCTATATTTCGGAATTCATGATTTTCTTGTTGGAGACATCTTTTTCAAACCCAGATCCTAGACAGTTGGAGATGAATTTGAAAAAAGAGAGCGAGTTTTTTCTCAGAACAAGATTATATACAAAAACCTCCATGATATTTTACATAGATATCTCAGTGTGGGAAAATCAAAGACTTCCTTGGACCTCATTTTTCATAATTTGGAGAGGCGAATAAATCAAAAGGGACATATGGAAAATATGAGAGGACAGTAAAAAGATTTCGAGGAAGTTTCAACCTCATTCCAAATGTCATTGGAATGAATACACTTAGAAGCTGAAGAGCAGCAATCAATCACCAAAAACCTCCATCAAATCAGCAACCAGAAACCTGTACAGATCAGAAAATTCCTTTATTTTTCGTGATTAGAGATATAGTTTGATTAGATATATCTTGTTCATTTATGACAAGATCTTTGTAAATAAAGTTATAAATACTTCTCATTCAGAAGTATTATGGTGGGGGACTTGTTGACAGAGATGTCTATTTGTACTGTATCACTTTCCTGAACTTTTTTTATGAATTAAGATAGAGCTGAGTACTCTCATCAAGCAGAGATTCATCACGGTGATGTTCTGAGCATATCTTTCTCTGTAATCCACATTTACATTAATGTTTATTTTTTCCAGTATTTAACTAAGATTATATGTTTGGAATTAATCTTTGATGCTCCATTCATGCAGTAAATACTTTTTATATTTAAAGGATTGTTGGTTCATAATTCATCTCTATTCGGTGCTCTGTCCAGAGTGATCTACATCTTATCTATTTTCCTTCTAAAGTTACATTGAGAATTATTAATTTCTCTCACTGTGACGGACTATCTTGCTCTCTTTTTTGTTGTCATCTAAACATTATTTTCTGAAAAATAGTCCCTACTTTTTCTTTGTTTTCAGACAGTACCCATCTGTTATTGACTCACTATCATTAATCTTCAGAACTAGTCTCCATTGCCCAATGGTATTTTCTCTCATGCCTATCCTACCAACCTTTTAAAACCAAACAAAACCCATTTTATACCAGAATCTGACCTCTGTGAGCTAATTTCCAAATCTTTTGAATATTTTTCAGTTGTGAGAGAGCCCTCTCTGGTTGTATAGGTCAGAATACAATCCAAAGCTGGTTGAAATAGTTACCTCTATCCTTTTCTTTCTCATCCTTAGAAATTACAGAGTGAAAATATTTTGGCGACCATACTGGGGAAGAAAAGTTTCATTTTCTCCAGAAAAGATTATTAAGATTCAAATTTGAGTGTTGTTGGTGAACAACAGTCAAACACAAAAAAAGGCTGACTATTTCACCTGGCGACTCCATGTTCAAAGTATCCAGAGCTTCAAAGTTTTCAAGGTGATTCCACTGTCCAAGAATCCAAATTTTAGACCATTCATGGAAACTCCAATACATATTGATCAGATTTCTTGCAAAACAAGATGAATGGGTAAGTGAAAAATCCTCTATCTTGTCAAGTTTTAAAGGAATTCAAGGATAATTTAGCAAAGTTTCCAATTGATGAAATTTTTTCAAAAGCTTTGTTTCATTGTTTGAAATCAAGCAAATTTTCTCCTAAGGGTAAAATTTATTTTCTTGAGTTATTTGTTGAAATGTTTGAGAAGGATATTGGACTTTTGGATTCTCAGATTCATTCATATAATTTCCAAGATCCTAAACAATTCTTGGAAGATCTGTCCCCTCCAAAACAATAAGAAAATGTAATACCTTTAGATTTGAAAACTGATGAGGATTATGCTTTCAAGTACAAGACTAAAACTGTAGAGTTAGAATCATGGTTTAACTTTGAGGATACAGCTGATGATGAAATCATCCATGATCAACTCATCATTGAAGGCCGGAAAGACAGAGTAATTAATCATGCCTTTATTGATCCTATAGAAAACTACATGGAGGTTATCTTCAGCTCAAGTATTCAACCATGTTTTCATTATAAAGATCAGGTCCATCAGCAGTTACCATTACACATTACAGATTTGATTTTGTGGACAAAAATTCAAGTTGTCCTTTTGATTCTGCTAACAAGGAGTCAAGCAGTCCACTTGTTTCAGTAGCTACTTGACTGGATTCATTGGCATTTTTGTATTATTTGATTCAACGTGATTTTCAGCAGTGTAGGGTAGGTAGCAGTGTGAAAATAAGATCAGTTCCATAAGCATTTTTTTCAAGCATTATTTCCAGTTTCAGATTTCAGTTTTCAAAATGATTTGGATCTCAATTTCAATATTTTCCATCACGGAGGTTTCATGACAGAGCAAGTTGCATGTTTTGGGATCAACCCAATGGACAAGGCACTGATCTATGAATTCAGAGATCTGAGATTCTTGACACCTCCTCGGGAGCTTCCATCCCCAGCTGGAGCCTATGTTAGGGTCCTATAATTTTATAGGGTAATTCTTTATGTTGATTGATATTCATTCTTCAATGATTTTGGGTGGAAAATAATATTCCAGGTTGTAAATTATTTACAAAAAGGCTCCTAGCTTGCCTGGTTTCCTCGGATGAATTTTCCCCTCTGTTCATTTTTCCAAATCCTTCATTCACTGCTGCACCACTCACTCCCCTATCCATTTATCTCATTGGCCACATCTCACCCACCACTCATCCCTGCATAAAAAAAGATAGATAACCTTACGATAATTAATAATTAAAATTAATTAGTTAGGTTAATATCGTTAATAATTAGTAATTAGGTTCCTTGGATGGGGTGATGCACAACACTCAAGTGCCACGTTCCACCAGAACTTGCCAGGCCATAAATAAGGATGTTCGGTTCCCATCCCATCATCTTTAAGAATGGGAGCCAACCATAACTGCTAGACAAGATCCATGGGACTTATCCCTTGCGCGAATAGCCCAGTGGCAAAGCAATTCAATGCTAGTGAGGCGATAATGACATTCACCATGTCGCACTTCCCAGTTATCATCCAGCTCTGCATCAAATCTCTCCATTTCACATTTGGTCCACACCAGGCTAGCAGTCTTGAGATTGGGTGTGGCCACTACAACACCTCCTACAACTTCACCATTAGCATCATCCTCTCAATGCCATGGGACAGAGGAAAGTTGTGTCGTGGACCTATCTAGTATAACCTGGCTATGAGACAGAAGTGGCAGTAGAGGTTAGAGAGGGCGCTCTCAATCGCCTGTACTTAGATTGCTCACAAGGAAGGTAGGGAATGGATGGCTTGGTCACCCCCAATGATGTTTGTGGAGGAGGTCATCCCGGAGGAGCCCACACAGCTCCCTCCTGGGTCTATGCTCTTCACGGTGCCAAATAATTGGCAGCCTCCTACCAACTTCCCTGAGGAAACTCAATAAATTACAGTGGCTCACCACAGTACCGGCACCATGGATTCAAGAATGGAGGAATTCCATATCTTCTACATTGAGGAGGATCTCCCAGAGGAGTGCCTCCATATGGTATCTCAGGATGACACAATATCGGTGGGTGATGCTCCTTTCAAATCCTCAGAGAAAGAATAGGACCCCGGTAGCATAGGGAAGGGATTAGAGGACAGAGCAAAGGAGTGGAGCGTGAGAGAAAACCACCAGGATGGAGAAGAGGAGGGAACACAGGCTACAGCAAGCGAGGAAGTGGGGGGTGGCACATTGAAGAAGGGTGGTGAGGTCCTTGCGCCACCTCCTCTTACAACAGCATTGGATCAATGGCATGTCTTTCAGCCCTTCTTCCACCTGGAACACCTAGACTTGGTGTTTGACTTGAGAAGCCAGATGGTAGACCATGTCTACCATGGCACACTCATGAGACAATGCATAGACATGCTTTATGAGGCTTTCTCCAACGCGCCAGCAAAGCAATGATGTCCGACGTGTGAGAGCCCTTATGCTTTGCCAGCTCGAAATGGACTGCATAATGAAGACCTCAACAATGAAGACCTCAATGGGTAATTACTTATCTTGGATTACCTTCTGGTTATGGGTATATGATCAGGCTCGGGTTAGCGGTTCAGTCAGCTCAAACTCTTCATTGTTTTGTTTAATTTCAATTTCATCTTTCATGGATAATACTCAAACTATAGGCTGCCACCTGTCCCGGTTTCCTCCAGGTAGGGTAGATGGCGGTCTGCCTCTTTTGGACATGGTTATCCAAGGATGTCAATTGTTTCGGTTTTCGCTAATTTGGCGGAATAGTTGGCAGCCTAAGGACAGACGTTTATTTTTGCTTATGATATAATATAACAGGCTCTGCCCTCTTTTTACTTAATAATAATAATAATAATAATAATTAGTAATTAGGTTAGTATATTTAGATTAATAGTTAAGTTAGTGTAATAATAATAGTTTTAATAATAAAATTAATAAATAAATAATTTTGAATAATGTTAATAA
>JASDQU010102555.1:147878-159149 GCA_032191745.1 Picea mariana
TTGTATATATTCAATATGCTCAAGTGTAATTAAAATGAGACCCTTGCCTCTTATTTATACTTTTACGTAGCTTCCTCAAGGGGTTTCCTTCTAACCATCTTAAACCACTATACTTATTTTAGGGCTAACCCACTTCTAACCACTTGTCCACTTAGTAATTTCTCCATTAACTTTATTACTTAAATAATTTATTTTGTATCCACTTTGACTTATAGTACACTCATCACTTCAGTTTATTATTTAAATAATTTCTTCTTTGCAACCACTTTGACTACTTTGATCTTTTGGGGCTTCTAGATGACTCATGAGGGTTCTCCAACTTCACATGGCCATAAATTTGTAACCGTGAGGAGTTATGTGACATTCCACATACCACCAAAAATGGCATGACATGTACTATCCATATAGAAGAGTCTTACCTTCAAATATATTAAACTGATACCATTATACATCAAACAAACTTGGGTCCATTACCCAAACCTTTGTGCTACCGGAATTCACTACCAGACTTTCTGCAAGGGTTGACATCAATGAAAAATAACCCAAATAATAAAAAATTTCAAGTGGTCGGGATTTGCTTACATATGATGATGTTATTACACATTAGAGTTTTATATGATTATATCAAAAAATTCTAAACCAATAACCTTAAGTATTATAAAAAATTTCCAATTTGAAAAAAACATAAATCTCATGTGAGTGACTCCCATACAATTGATTTTTTTTATATCATTTGCAAAGGAAAACCTCAACCCTAACATATAAACTTGTTAAAAAAATAGTTATTTTAATTTATATTTTTAAGTGAGTATGATATTTTAATATCTTCACTCTCTCACATACAAATTTGCCCCCTTTGCCTACAATCAAAATGATTTACTTCCCTTATGCCATGATCCTCTTTTATTTTCTCCACTTGAAATTATCTACTTCCCTTATGTCATTTACAAAGGGAAATTTAGACTAAAATGAAGATTTTCTTGAAAGTGAGCCCTTTTATGTTTTTTCTAATTTACAACATGTCATGACATCCTAGGTGTAAATTTTAATAGTGAAAAATAATGATCCTTGAATGAGGTGTCAACGAAACAAATGATGGTTGCTTCCACCTAGAGAGGTAGTTCCACATGAATCACCAACATGATGGACTAATTCCAAGAGGGTGTAATCATAATGAGCTCATATAATACAAAGGTTCATCTAGGTAGTTGAGTTAAATGGTATGTACTAAAACCATCATCATTGGAACTCTCCCATGAACACACTCATTTACCATGAAGAGGAGGCAATACACCAAAGTAGTCATGTAGAGTGTTGGATGGTTATGGAGGTTGGGTTTTATTTGGAGTATTGGTGGATATAAGTTTTATCCTCTCCTGTGGAGAGAACCCTATCAATTGGCATGGATTATGGTTCTTATGGGTAGGTTTAGGGGGGGAGAGAATAGAATAAACCACATAGTTAGATACCATAGGAAGAAGGGTGTTCTCTCCCTTGAAAGAATGGGACAATGGATAATGTGGCTATTGTTACTACTTTCCAGTCTAGGGACTCTAAATATATTAGAAAATAGGTAGAGGAAATGGAAGATAGGGTTAGGCAGACTCAAATGTTGAGGTTGATGTAGGTATTTGGAATTGAAGTATAACAATATTATAGAACTTTATTGGCACATAAACGAATTAATTGCTTGAGGAATTGAGAGTATGCCAAGTGGAGGTTGTTAAGAGGATGAAATTATTCAAAAGATAGACCAATTGGACACCTAATATGACACCATAAGCAATGTTATCTAGGGAATTGAGTTGGGAAAAGAGGAGATTGATGTATAGGAGATGGGGAAAGTAAACCGAGATATAGAAGCTAATGAAATGGAGACAAAGGAAGCAGACCAGGATAGGAAGGTAGGAGGAAACATAATCACTCTTATTGTTATGTACTCAGACTCATAGCACTAATCCACAAAACTATATTTTATGGTGTAATTACCTCTCTTTATTTCATCATATTGCTTACATAATAGCCTCTTTTATAAAATGCTTTGAATTAGAAAAAACAATCTCAGTTTTTGTTTACAATATATCATGGGACTATTAAATAAGCTTCTAGATAGAGCAGTAAGCTTTCTTATAGATATAAAATTAAGGAATCTTTATTTTTTTGGTCTTTGGTGGTAGGTTCTCCTCTAAATAGCCTAACAAAAATTTATTGTTTTATAGTGAATATGAATAGATACTATGCTAACTTACCAAACAAAATGTGACAAATGAGGAATTTTTTGTTATTGATTAAGGTTCAATTTTTATGAGGTTTTTGTTTGGCACTATAAATTAGCTCTAGGAGACTTGAAGGTAGTATAAAAATTTATTAAAAATTTTCATGAACATATTGTGGAGGAAACCAAAAATATTATAAAATATATTTGAATTATCAATTCCAAGTGATGATTACACTGATGGCGAGCTAGCTTATTTATACATATAATATTTAAAAATGTAACTCTTCATATAGAGTCGACTGTTACAATTAACATATGGCCTAATTTGGGTATATTACATATAACACTACCCACATGTTGTAAAATTAGTTTTCATTGATTTCAACCATGGAATCAAGTATGCAGAAGAATGCACAGGAGGAAAGAAAAGCTCAGGAGAAATAACGTTGCAGAAACCAAGCAGAAGCCAAAGCGCAATGTAGACAAAGATCCTTTGTAAAGGATCTTGAAATCGTGACCATTAGATCGGGAGCCAGATAAGAAAGAGTTGTCAGAAATAATTGAGAAATTTTGGGTATAACGAGAGGCATTAGATCGAACTGATAGATCGTCAATCATTGATCAAAGCCAATAAGGAGATAGAAAGATTCAGGACTCTAGAACTTCGCCACTTCAGCGATTACTGGAGACAAGGCAGAGGAATGAAATCCAGAATTTGTGAAACCTTTAAATCCCTCTAACCATTAGAATGAGGGAAGCATTTGGGAGTGATGCAAGCCATTAGATCAGGAATGGAAGGATAGTGTAAGTTTTGGGACTCCCTAACTTCACCACTTCGGAAATTATTGGAGACAAGATAGAGTCATGAAATCTCGAAGTCATGAAACCTCAAAATCCCACCAAACTTTACATCGAGGGGAGAATTCAGGATTAATGCAAGCCATTGTATCAGGAGTGGAAGGATAGTATAAGTCTCGGGACTTCATAACTTCTCCACTTCGACAATTACTGGAGACTAGGAAAATATGTGAAGTGTCGAAGCCAAGGAGTGTCGAAGCCAAGAAGTGTCAAAGCCACAAAGTGTAAATCCAAAGTCACAAAATCACATAGGTCATTAGATCTGGAGTGGAGGAATGTGGATCGTTCATTTGGTTGATGACATGTATTATGCCACGTGGTCGGGATGTTGTATGGGGACACATGTCACATGAATTCAGTGCCTTTTGGACCCCAACATGTCCATTTTTTAGTGACACATGGCACACATACCATGGGTCCATGTCACCATAGTTGACATCATCATGCCATGTCATCTCTGAGATCATGGCCTTTAGAAATGTCCAACTTCTTCTACCAGCAAAAGTGTTGAAGGATAAAGCAACAAAATCACCTGGGCCATTGATTTAAGACCCTACGGGATTTCTCGTGACTGTCAAATAAAGAAGTTGAAGGACAGGGTAAGTCACAATATCTCAGAGTCCCAGAGTAACAAAATCATGCAAACCATCGATCTAAGATCCCTTCAGGACTTTTCTCAATCGTTATATCAAGCTAGTGGAATGATAGCGTAAGCAGAGGTGTTAATCGATGGTAAGCGATCATAGTCACTTTATGACCACTTTGGAAGGTATAACTCTGGGGGAGTTGAAAAAATTGAGAGTTGTAATATCCCAGTGTCCCGAAGTCCAGAAATAAATAAGGATCATCCATATCAACACCTGACTAAGTCATGATCGTTGATTTCGTTGAAACCTCCAGATGAGCCAGGATCGTCCAGTCAATAGGAGATTAAATCTCAACCATCCAATATACTAGTGAAGATAATGTATGTATTTAGATGAAGTTTACTACGGGGGAGTTGGAAGATTGAAAAGGGAGACTAGGCCGAATGTCGAAGTCTAGAGGACTTGGTTCTAGTTTCGGTCTCGTGATAAGGTAAAGGGGTTGATTAAAGGCGCGAAGGGCCTAGAAGTAAATAAGCCCGCAGAAATTTTAGAATAAGGTCTTTTGTATAATAATAAGGGAAAGGTGATAGGAGAAACACTTAAAGTGGATAATCCCGTGGTTTCGAGCTCGCAGTTACAAGGAAACTGGATTGAAGGATGTAACACCTTGGGTTTTGAGCCCCATATCAAATAATATATTTTTTAATTGTTGAAAGGCCAGAGTGCCCAAAAAATTAAAAGAGGCCAGTGTGCCTAAGAAATGTAGTTTTTTTATCATTATTAATAATAAATACATCGATGGTTTCTAGATGGACAAGGACTAGAGTTATAGGGGGGTATGATTCCAAAAGAGAGGGGGGTTGAGGGGCTAAGAATTTACTTTATATTTTTAAATCACCCATTTTGTATAATGGAGTAAATCAGTTACGTAAACTTCTTGGGAGAAGGCCAAGAGGTTCTTGATCCCCATGAATTATCTGATGGGGGGGTTCTTATGTTCATTGATTCTCTCATCCGTTGGTTCTTCATTCGTTCTCTTCTCACTCCCATTCTCTCTCTAATTTTTTTTTTGGTCGCTCCACCTGTTCATGCATTCATTCACACACCTATTCACTGATCACACCTCTCATGGAGACTTCACTCCATTCACTCTTTCACTGCACTCGTCTTCCTCATTCGTGTTTATCTTGGGAAGGAGAAATGAATTGTTGAAGAACAAGCATGGTTTTGTTGGATGTAGAGACTGCTAGTGTAATCCATCCATGAATCAAGACCTGCATGTCTGAGATGCATGGTTTGTGTCCATCTTTTCTCACAACTATGAGTCCTGAGAGTCCCAGCATGGATATTCTAGACCAGCTGCACTGGAGCTCTCGAAGGGGAAGGAATGATTGAGGGACTGCATGGCAGATACGGGTGGGGGTCTATTCTCTTGGGTTGTGTAGGCTGGGTAGAAGAGAAATGGGTACTTGAATTGTTGTGGGTGTTGGGAGGCCTGTGAGAGCTTGAGTGCTGACTGGTTTGGGAAGCCGAGTAAAAATCTGGAACTGTCCTTGTGGATTCATAGTCGTAGATCAGGGGTGACATTTCTATTGAGACTTGGAACAACATTGTCTACAATTGGTTGGAACTTCCTTGGTCTGCATCCATTCGGTGGTTTTCTTTTATAAAAGATAAGTGTTGTCTCCCATGGTAGTATTTACCTGTGTATTATTATTTCTCCTACGTATTTATTTATCATTGAATTCGATGTAGTTAGAATATGCGTTCTTGATGATTATGTTTGTGCATGTCATATGCTTCATTCTTTTTATGTTTATCATGAATCTTGATCAGTGCATCTGAGCCTTTCATGCATCCTTGCTATCTAAAGTTTGAGTAGGGTTCAGATTAGTCCATAGAAGGGACTTGTGGTTAGCATGCCCGACCTGTGAGTGGATGGGTATGTTACATATTGGTATCAGAGCCCATGGTTTCAACACTAAACCTGGATGGGCCATGTATGAGTAAATTGAAGTTATCGAGTGCCATAAGGATGCTGAGAGAACACTCAGATGGTATTTGAAAGCTTAGGAGGTGTGGTAGACAGGTAAGCCACAATAACCATGGTTGGATATGTTCAAGAGAAGGAATACCCTTCACAACCGTCAGATCTGGGAAAGGAGTGTGTCAAAAAAGGGGCTAAAGCCCGAAGCTCTGAAGTCCCGAAGCGAATATACATCACAGATCATTTGGGACAAGGAAGACCATTGGATTTCCCAAGTGGTTTGGAAATTCGATGATTCGGTGAATTCCTTTTGAGACTGGGCAAAGTGGAATTTTTCCCGAAGTCCTGAAGTCTGAAACCAATCCAAACCATCCATTATTATAGATACGTGTCCGCAAATCAGTCGATTCATAAATTCAGAGTTTGGAAGAAATTGGGAGTAGTGTTGAGGAAAGTTGTAGAGTTCTGGAGCCCCGAAGTCCCAAAGCTCCAGGAAGCGACTGTTCGATAGTGTGTCATTCAGAAGAAACAATGTGTTGAGCCGAGAAATCCTCTGAAGCCCATAGCTATGAAATACCGAAGAACATATTGTGACGTGGCATGATGACATCACTTGGGGTGATGTGGAATCTGGTTTTGTACTTTTGGCAAGCCTTGTTGTACCAATAGAAATCTAACACTTGTCACTTAACGATGGGGCCACATGTCACCACCTTAATTGATGACAGTTGTACTAATTTGACCTTGGAATGTTTAGAAGTTTGGAAGTTCGGCGTTTAGAGGAAATGTAGGAAGAAGTTGAAAAATCCTCGGAGACCCAAAGCTCTAGAGAGACGGAGTGACACAAAGTGATGACATCACCATGAGTGGCATGGAATGGTTCGCTAGTTCGACATTCGAGATAATTGTTGAGTTTTTTTGTGAATTCCTCTGAATCCCGAAGATCCAAAGTGTCAGAGTTCTGAAACCTCGAAGGATCACCTGTTCAGTACTTCTCCAGTTTGGCATTCGGGAAATATGATGTGTGTTATAGGTGAAACCTTTGAAGCTCGAAGTCCCGAAGCTCTGGATAAGTGCCTCCCACTAAGCGCTTGGTCATGGCCCTAGTGGTCTAGTGGTTGAATTGTTGTTTTCAAGGATAAAAAAGTGCTAAGGAAGGGCTAAGCCCATGGTTTTGAGCTGTGGTCACCTGGGACAAGGGTTCGAAGGAAGTGCTTGTGCAGAATTGAATCCTGTATCGGCCTAAGGATAACATGGAAGTGCTATATGATGCAAACTGATATATATCTGATGCAGACCTATCGGCCCTCAAGCCGAGATCCACTCATAGGATCATTCTCTATGCCCTTGAGTTGGATCGGCTCTTTCGATTCCCACTGGAATCTGCAAATTTATCGATCCATGGGTCCTTTCGGTAGCTTACAATCTCACGAGTTCGTGAGTCATGACTATCGACTCTTCCTCTCCAAATTCGTGATACCCGAGATCGTGAAATGGTTATGGACCCTTCTCGGTCAGCACCCTGTGTGTGTGACCACTGGCTAGGCTTAAATGCCAGTGCCTCTCGCAACTCGCCACTTCATGAGTTCAAAGGTTGAACTCTCGTACTGTTACTTCACGAATTCCCGATAAGCGAGAGTCAACGAAGTGTTGACCCCTTCCACTAAGTGACGTGTGTCTGCCTACCTATTTCCCGGGCCCACTGTGTGGTTTTGCCACATGTCCCCTTCGTGCCTAGCTTTCGGCACTTTGCGACTTCTGCGATCGAACGCAACTCCTTTCAAATCCTGAACCCCCGAATGCGCAAAATGTGATGGGGTTCCTGATCCAACGTTCCTCCCGTGACCTTGGATCCGATGGCTATCCTCTTTTCTCACGATTTCGCCACTCGCGACTTGGAGCAACCAAGTTCTGGACTTTCACCCTGCGAACCTCTGAGTTCGCGAGATCCTCCGATCTCTGCCACCTATTCTCCTCCTAATGGATGGCTGCGATTCTCTCACGATTTCGTGACTTCGAGACTTTCGGGACAAAAGTCTCGACCCCTTATCTTCCGATATGCCGAAATGGCGAAATTTCGACACGTCTTCTATGCGGGTCCCACGATGGAACTTCCCGCCTTTTTGGAGTTCTCGGACTTCGCGACTTCGTGAATCCGGATGTTGTTCTCTCAGATATCTGACTCACGAAACCTAGAAATGGTCAATGAAGGTCTGACCTTCATGTTGATGAGCATGCCACCTGTCCACTCTCAGATGGATGGTCCTGATCCTCTTCGCGATTTCGCCACTCGTGAAGTTGAAGAACTTCCCTTTCTGACCTCTGATGTATGAATCCCCGATAAGGGTGATCTCACGACTTGGTCCTTCCAATTAGACGGCTCAGATTCCCTCGCTATTTCAGGACTTCGCCCCTCGCGACCTCGCAAGTGTTGATGCAAAGGTTTCGACCCTTCGACTCATGAAACCTCGAAATGAGATTTACGTGGGTGATCTAACAACCCTTGTTGGTTCGGATCCTATGGTTTGATTCTCCCAATATTGAACTTAGAAAAGCACCCAGCGTAACCTTCTCGCTCCTCTGCAAGATCTGACGGTTTTCATGACTTCGCAAATTCTCCATGGAGAATTTTGACCATCAAATTCCTCCTTGACGATTTCTGTGAAATGAGCACGATGTCTTTCACGAACTTGTCCACCAACAAAATAACATTGTTGCACCCCCTTCCCATAGATGATTTTAGGGGCTAAATTTCGCAAATGGGCTAATTTTCCATGGTTTTTCCCAAAAAAAGATTCACTAATTTCCATTTTTTTGTAAAAACGATTCGCCCAAATTCCATACAATAAAATTATTTTACCTTAAAAATCGCCAAAATTTTATAGAAACTATATAAAGTCGTTAGAAATTTGAATATTCTTACAAAACTATCGCCAAACATTTTATATTTTGCATATTAAGGACTAGTAAGATTAGCCCATGTTTCTACATTTTAATATAAATTTCCATCCTTAAAATCATCCATGCTCCTTCCGATGCCTCAAGGCACTAGCCCTCTTGAACTTTTCTTCGACCGCTTCGAAGATCCTATCCCTCCTAAGCTTGATTGAAAAAATCTTCAAGTCCTTTCGGGAAAAATTCCTGTGCGCACTCCTTGCGGCACTTCTTCAAATACACACTAAGTATTTGAAATTCTTAGACTTTGCACACTCCCTGTGAAAATAGTCTTTCAACAATTTCTCTCAGGTTGCAAACACTGAGACTTCACTCGACCTGCGCACTCCTTGCACGGCTCATGTGCTTAACTTGCACCTCTGCGAGAATGAGAATAGTGTTATCCCTCCTGAGCTTGCAGAGACGAAATCTGACTTCTATCAATGCACACCTTGTAGACAATTTCACTGCACTCCTTGTGGGAAAACTCTTGCTCAGACAGAGAAACAATTGAAACTCATTCCTTACTCTCCCTCTCTTCAGATTTCAGACATTAAATATGAAATCATACATTCGTGCATCAAAGAAAACGCATAATAGAGAGTAAACAAGCATAAGCATAACATTCAAGCATGCATACATAGAAAGTATTTGAACACCATGAGTCTGAATCAAGATTCATATATTAAATCTCAGAACTTTTGTACATGGGGTTTTTCTACACAGCTCTCAGCTTCTACTCTCCTATGCTCTATTCTCATAATGATGCTAATGTTACAATGATACAAGGGAGGGTGTCTATATCTGTTTTCCCTCCAGCTCCTAAAACTGTCTAATCTAAGAATTCAAGTCTACCTACTTACATTAACAAACATAAATGCCTCTTAGTCCTTCAGACGAGAGCGGGACGCTCAAGGTATTATTACAATCAAGAAATACGCCCTTTTCTTAATTGTTCCATTTATGTTTGGTGCATCCAACTTCAAAATATTTTAAGCAATTTATCATGTGCCCAAAATGCGTTGGCGATGCTCCTGCATCATACTCCCTCGCTTGAAAATTTTCATGGGCTCCTGTCCATGAGCTCTCGCACGGTCTATCCATGCTTCTATATCTCTGCTTCATTTTCCCAGCTGGCATCTTCAACTGGATGTCCCTTCCACTTGACCAAGTATTCAAAGTATTCCTTTCTCTTGGTCCTCTTGCTAAGTCTTTTGTCTAGTATGCTTTCCATCTATGGCTTCTCTGCAACTGACATCTGTTTTGTCCACTAAACCTCTAGTTTTTCATCACTTGTTCCTGCTTCCATAGCTTTGTATGGGTACAAATCTGAGACATTGAATATCGAAGAAATTCCGATCCCATCGGGTAATTCAATATCATAAGCATTTGCCCCAAATTTCTTCAAGACCTTACATGGTTCGATCTTCTTCATCTTCAGTTTGTTATATGTCCTCTTTAGGAATCTTTCCTTTCTCAGATGTGCTAGATTCAAATCACCAACCTCAAATTGAAGTTGTCTCCTATGTTGATCTGCTCTGTGCTTATACTCTTGGCTCAAGTTCTGCAATCACCCCTTCACTTGGCTGTGAAGTTCCTTCATTGCTTCGGCAAAATCCTCTGCACTAGCACTCCTAGTGGCATTCTGTTCTAAATTTCTCAATTCCGAAACTCCTCTTGGCTGCATCCCATAAACAATATGGAATGGACTCTACCCTGTGCTTCTATTGCTTGAATAATTATAAGCAAATTCCTCTTGTGGAAGAATATTGTCCCACTGACTGTGGTGTTCTATCACCAAGCTCCTCAACAAGTCTCCCAAACTTTTGTTCACAACTTCTGTCTGTCCATCCGTCTGAGGATGATAAGCTGAACTAAACGACAAGTTTGTTCCCATGTTTCTCCATAACGTTCTCCAGAGGTGTCCCACGAACTTAGTGTCTTGATCTGAAACTATGCTCCTTGGTAAGCCGTGAAGTCGAATAACCTCTTTGAAAAACAAATTCACAATGTGAGTTGCGTCACTGGTTTTCTGACACAGTATGAAGTGTGCTATCTTAGAAAATTTGTCTACCACTACAAAGATCGAGTCAAACCCTCTTTGCATTCTTGGCAGCCCCAATATGAAGTCCATGCTGACTGCATCCCATGGCCTGTCAAGTATGGGTAACGGTTGATAAAAGCCTGCATTCTACCTCTTCCCTTTTGAATGCTGACAAATTCTGCATCTGTCCACGAATATTTCGACGTCTTCTCTCATTCCTGGCCAAAAATATGACTCGTTTAACTTTGAGAACGTCTTGTCATGAACAAAATATCCGGCCAATCCTCCACTATGTTTCTCCTTCAGAAAATTCTCCCTCATGGAGCATTTTGGAATACAAAGTTGATTACCCTTAAACAATAATCCTTCCTATATCATGTATTATGTCCATTGGCTTATGTCCCTAAGAATTGGATTCTCAGCTGCTTCATACGCCTCCTTAAAATCTAGATCATCTCTATACATGTCCCTGAGATCATCAAAACCCAATGTTTTGACTCTGAACTCCTGCAACAAAAAACATTTCCTGCTCAAAGCATTAGCAACTTTGTTAGTAGTTCCAGAAATATGCTTGATTACAAAAGTAAATTTCTGCATGTATTCAACCCATTTAACATGTCTTTGATTCAACTTCTCCTGTTGA
>JASDQU010102555.1:178969-189348 GCA_032191745.1 Picea mariana
CTAAGAATTCAAGTCTACCTACTTACATTAACGAACATAAATGCCTCTTAGTCCTTCAGATGAGAGCGGGATGCTCAAGGTCTGATTACAATCAAGAAGTACACCCTTTTCTTAAGTGTTCCATTTATGTTTGGCGCATCCAACTTCAAAAGATTTTAAACAATTTATCATGTACCCAAAATGCGTTGGTGTGTGACCCACGCTCGCTTGACGTTGGCCATGCTCCTACATCAATATATATATTCTTCATGAATTGAAAGAACCTATAACATTGTTTGGAAAATTTTTGTTCATCATATGTTTAACTCTGACAAAATGGTCACTTGCACATTTGTAGAATTAAGGGGTTTAAACATATTAGCTCAAAATGAAGATTCAAGAAATGGAAGAAGGTGAGGGAGCCTCTAGCCATAATAAAGAGGCCAAAGGTCAGAATATCAGAGTTGGTAATGCAGATACATAATCCAACGAACACAAGAGTTGAGGGGAGCAAGAAACATTGATAGAAATTGTGAGAAGCCTGAAAATAGAATTGCATAGCTAGAAGGAAGAAAATGAGAGGATAATGAGAGATCAAAGTTAGATAAATTCATGAGTGTTGCAAAGACTAAATCAATTGCAGAGACAAACTTTTATATGACAAGAAAATGCAGTAGTTATTTGAACTCGGATTGGGAAGCATGACAATGGTAGAATATGAGAAGAAGTTCTTGGGGTTGTTAAAGTATGTCGGGTTCATAAATAATGAAAAGGTGAAAATACAAAGGTTTTTGAGTGGGCTTACAACCTTTTATAAAGAAAATATTCTGTATGATGAGCCCAAGACCTTGATTGAGGCCATCGGGAAATGTAAGTACCTGTATGAGCAAGGCTAGGGAAGAGAATCCATGCAGAAGTATTGGAAGGATAAGAAGAAGGAGAAGGATGATCAGAGGAAGAAGGGATTCAAACCTCCTTTCAATATAAATGAGACTAATAAAAATCATCACGATCAGTATGCCAAGGATGAATCCAAGAAACAAGACTACTTGGGAAAAAGGGGAAGACCACCAATCCAATGTTGGGGATGCAAGGAAGATCACCTGTACAAGGATTTCCCACAAAGAAAGGACAGAGTGAAGTTTGTGCACAACATCCAAGAGGATACCATAGTAAAATACATTGGAAGGATTTATGCAGCCTTATATGATCGACAAGCAGAGTACCAGTCCAATATGATCGGGGTGGAAGGTAATATCATAAATCAACCTGTTGCTATTTTAATTGATTCGGGAGCAAGTCATTGTTACATTGATCCTAAAATAGTGGATAGATTACATTTGGAGAAAATTAAGCTTGATAAATCAAGTTTGGTCCAGCTAGCCAATGGGACCAAAAGGAGAATCCATGATATGGTCAGAGGTTGTTCCATAAGTCTTAATGGTGTGAATACTAGTCCTTATCTAAATACCATACCATTGGGGTCTTATGATATTCTAATTGAAATGGATTGGTTGGAAAAGCATCATGCTACCCTATATTTTCATAGAAATACATTTACATGTCTTGATGGAGATGGGAAACAGAGCACTGTGAAAGGAGTTCTAAGACCCATCTCTATAAGAGAGATTTCAGCCTTACAGTTGAAGAGGTGTTTCTGAAAAGGGTGTCAATTGTATGCGGCCCATGTGGAGGAGGAAGAAAAGAAAAAGGGGCCCAACCTTGAAGATTTCCCAGTACTACAAGAATTTGAATATGTAGTCCAAGAAATAGTAGGGTTGCCACCAAAAAGGGAAATAGCTTTATCTATTGATTTAGTTCCAGGAGCTGCCCCGGTGTCAAAAACAACTTACCAAATGAGCACACCAGAGTTAAAATAATTACCAATGTTTTTGGATAAGTTTTTCATAGTATTCCTGGACATCATACTTGTCTATTCTAAGTTATAGGGAGAGCTTGGACATCACCTAAGACTAGTATTGTAAATGTTGAGGGAGCATCAATTGTATGCCAAGTTGAGTAAGTGTTATTTTTACCAAGAACATATCCATTACTTGGGACACATTATTTCAGAACAAGGCATAGCAGTGGATCTAGAGAAGATTGAATCCATTAGAGGATGGCCAACACCCATGAATGTTTTAGAAGTCAGATATTTTATGGGGTTAGTTGGTTACTACAAAAGATTCATAGTAGGGTTCTCTAAGATTTCTCATCCCATCACTTCTTTGCAAAAGAAGGGAATTAAATTTGAATGGACATATGGATGTGAAGAGAACTTTAATTTGTTGAAGTAATTACTTACTAGTGCACCATTGTTAAATATTGCTGACCCAAATGAACATTTTTTGGTATTCATATATGCATGTAAGGAAGGGCTTGGTGGAGTCCTCACTCAAAATGGACATGTCATTGGTTATGATTCTAGAAATCTTAAGGAACATGAGAGGAAATATGCCACACATGACTTGGATATTGTTTCCATTGTTCACGCATTGAAGATGTGGAGGCATTATCTCATGGGAAAGAGATTTTAATTGAGAACAAACCACAGTGGTCTGAAGTATCTTTTTGAACAACCAACTTTGAATGCTAGGAAAACAAGATGGCTAGAATTTTTAAGTGAATATGACTTTGATATCAAGCATATCAAAGGAAAATAAAATAATGTTGTTGATGCACTTAGTAGAAGATTACATCTCATGCATGCTACAGTTGTTAATATGCATCAATTGGACTTTAAGAGAAAAAATTTAGATGTTGTTTTTACAGATCAACATTACCCACGGGAAAAAGAAATCTTACAACAAGGAGATGTACAATAGAAAATGAAAGAGTATGAGATGAAGGAATATGGATTACTTATGTAATAAAAGTATAATTTATGTTCCTAGTTCCGAAGAACTTAGGAATTTGGTACTAAAAGAAATGCATAATGTTCGATATGTTGGAAATCTCGGTTACCAGAAAATGATTACAACAGTAAGAAGCCAATTCTTTTGGCCGAGAATAAAAAATGATGTTATTCATTACATCGTCAGATGTATGGAATGTTAGAAAGTGAAGGATAAGTATAGTCACCCAATGGTTTTGATATAACCATTACCAATTCCAGAGAAGAAATGGGAAGTGATAACCATTGAATTTATAAATAAATTTCCCAGGACAACAAGACAACATGATTCAATCAAGGTAGTGGTTGATAAATTTACAAAAGATGCTCATTTTGTTCCTGTGAAAAAAAATCATACAACAACTAACATTGCAGAAATTTACATGAGGGAGATTGTTAGGTTGCATGGGATACCTAGGACAATTGTCTCGGACAGAGACATAAATTTTACTTCAAATTTATGGAAGGGATTATTTAAAGGATTTGGTACAAAATTGAACTTTAGCACAACTTACCATCCACGGTCAAATGGGAAGACAGAGAGAGTCAACCGAGTAATTGAAAACATGATGACAATGTATGTTATGGATAAGCCATTTAAGTGGGAAGATTACTTGCACTTGGTTGAGTTTTCCTATAATAATGTGTATCGATCTTCATTGAAAATTATCCCATTTGAAGCTTTGTATGGTAGTAAATTCAATACTCCAGTGAGTTGGGACAACCCAACATATAGAGTGGTACTTGGGCCAAAGTTTCTCAAGGATATGGAAAACTAGATGGTTAAGACTAAGTAGAATTTAAAGGAAACTCAGGATAGACAGAAAGTTTATGCAGATAAGAATAGGACAGAAAGAGAATTTAAAGTGGGGGAGAATTTTCTTTTGAAATTGAAGCCCAAGAAGAGCCCTTTGAAGTTGGGTAGTTGTAGAAAGATAGCATCCATATTTTGTGGTCCATTTGAGATATTGGACAGAATAGGGCCAGTTTCATACATGATTTCATTGCATCCTTTCATGAATGTGCATAATGTATTTCATGTCTTGATCCAAGTGGATATTGGTGGCCACCCACCTATTCCAACTGGCTCCTCTTAAAAATTTTCAATTCAATAGGTTCTTATGTTCTTTGTAATTGTGGGTTCTACACTCCCAAGGTTGTCTGAAGCCCTACAAATATTCCAAGTGGATACTGGTAGCCTCCTGCCTAATCCAATTGGATTATTTTGTATTTTTTCATGTCAACACATCTTGTTGTACTTCCAGGGTCGTTTTGGGGCTCTATTTATTTTTTTTGGATCTCTACAATCAAACTATAGACGGAGTCAAATTTTGACAGTGTAATGTGTAGTTCTCTTAAATATCTTTCCAACAGGCTATCACGCTCCTAGTGGCCCAATAACTTTTGGTGTTTCATCTCCTAGGGTTAGGTTTTTGAATGTATATGGTTTTGGCACTCATGAGTAATATTAAAAAGGCCTCTGGAGCCTCATTGTAATCATATTTCTCAGATGGATGCCTGTAGCATCCACATATCTTATCATAGATAGCTACCACCATTCGAGAAAGTGTTTCAATTCTGCAGTTTTACAGTTTCAGCCTATTTAATTTATTTAATAGAAGATATTGTTCACTAGATATCTGTGTTGTTCTTCATATCTATGTGTTTATTGTATTCAATATGTTAATCAGTTCGTTCTTCTCCTAAATCTGGATCAGTGGTATTAGAGCGGTCTGCTCTTCATTTATTTTTCTTCATGCATGTCCCTGACAAGATCTGGGAGAAGTTGGGACTCGAACCAATGGAGTCATTGCAAGATCGGTCACACTGAGCCATAAAACAACCCATGGGGGATGAAAATAAAGATGATGGAGAAGGAGATCCTTTTAAAATGTTTCTAGAGGAAGCTATCGCATGACAAATGAACGAAATGATGGAAAACTTTGCGCAAATCCTTCGACGATTGCCCATAGGAGAAGCATCTTCATCAAGCATCCATGCAACCCCCTTCAAGGTACAGGTAAATTTTGATATTCCATTATTTGAAGGACTGATAGATGCAAATGTTGTAGATAAATGGTTGAATCTTCTTGAAGGGTATTTTTTGGTCCACAATTTATCCGATAGGGAAAATATTACTTTTTCACTCCTCAAGATCATCCCCCATGTTAAGGACTGGTGGGATACTTACTCAGAGAAAAGGGACATATAGGAATCTGTAATATTTTTGGTTGCCCCTACATGGGATTCCTTCCAGGATGCCATTAAAGAATAGTACTACCTCAGTGGAAGATGCGAGGACCAGTACACCAAATGGACCACCCTACGTCAAGAAAGGGACCCGATAGTACCAGATTTCACCAACAATTTCCATACCCTACGCAAACAATTGGGTATCAAATACTCTGAGAGACATATGGTGCTCAAATACCATGACTATTTGCATAGATACATTAAAAAAGAAATGGATTTTTTGGGCATCGCCTCATTGGGTACAACTTATATATATGTTGTCAATATTGAGCAAAAATTTAAGCATAAGAGGCGAGAGTTTGTATCTATGAAACCCTCACAGCCGAAGCAGGGAAAAAGTGGCCCCAACCCACACAACAAAGGACAGAGAAAATATGGACACTCTCAGGAAAACTAGTCCAAATAAATGAAAATATGAAGAAGGACACAGGTAAATGGTGTGAATACCATAATATCCCCTGGCACAACAATGAAGACTGTCGCACCAAGCAGTCACTCGTGGGCGAGTTGAATGTGTCTAAGTATGAGGCTGATTCTGAATCAGAATCAAATCTAGAAGGAGGGAAGTGGATTATCCATGTTGAACACAATGCCATTATCGCTACCACCAAAGTCCAGCTAAGCGAACCAAAAGAACCAAAGGAAGGGGAATGCTTATTTCATTCATAGATGTGGGTAAAGGGGGATCCACTTTATTTCATTGTCGATAGCATCGGTCATAAGAACCTTACATTAGCATAGGTCATCAACTGATTGGACCTGCCAATGACATTGCACCCGCAACCCTACACCATCAGTTGGCTTCGCCAAGCAAGAGATCTTTGTGTCAACCAATAGTGTCGTCTGCCCTACGACATCAAGCCTTTCAAAGACGAGGTATTGTGTGATATTTCTCCCTTTCAAGTTCGTGATGTTATTTTAGGACAACTGTATTTGTGGAAACATCATGTTGTGTATGAGTCTATACCCTGCAGTGTTATTATTACTTTGGGTAGAAAATGTACAGGATACCAGAGGTAGCGCTGCCTACCGCTATTTCTTTAATATCTATTAAGCAATGCATTAAGGTCATTTCACAGACTGGGAATTTTGTCTTCTTTGTGATCTATGCTCATGGTAAGTAGAAGGTCGTCACCACATCCATGGCCTCTACATAGAGCCTCTCTTTGCAGCATAAGAAAGTGGATGGGATCGTGGAAGAGTACATAGAAATATTCTCCTCACCCACCAAGGTACTGATGCACTGCCAATTCAAGCATACAATTGATCTAACCCCCAGTGCACCTCTGCCTAATGTACCAATATATCGTCAATCATTGATGGAAAATGATGAAATCAAGCATCAGATCCAAGTGATTCTTCAAAAAGGGCACATGAGACCCAGCTCCTCCCCTTGCGGAAGCCCGATTTTACTGGTGAAAAAGAAGGAAGGGACCTGGCGACTCTGCATTGATTATAGAGCATTAAAAAAAATCACAGTCAGGAATCGATACCCAATTCCCAAGATTGATGACCTTCTTGAACAACTCAAGGGGGAAACTTTCTTTATCAATATTGACCTAAAGTTTGGCTACCACCAGGTTCCCATCGAATCAACTGATGTATGGAAGATGACTTTCAAATCTAAAGAAGGTCTCTTCGAATGGTTGGTCATGCCTTTTGGATTAACAAATGCACTAGCCACTTTCATGAGGTTGATGGATGATGCATTGAGACCCTTCACCAACTATTTTGTGGTGGTATATTTGGATGACATCCTCATCTTCAACAGAACTTGAGAGGAGCACATACAACATATTTAGCAGGTTTTGAGCACTCTGTGGCGGCACAAGATATATGCCAACTTGGAAAAATGCTCCTTTGGCATGATCAAGGTCCAATACTTCGGCTACATTTTTTATGAGCATGGGGTACATGTTGATCCAGCTAATATTAAATTCATCCGTGACTGGCCAGCATCGACCACAGTAACTGAGCTTCAGAGATTCTTGGGACTGGGCAAATTCTACCGATGATTTGTGTTGGGATTCTTCCATATTTCATGGGCCCTCAGCCAAGTGACCAAGGGCAGTGACAGGGAAAATTTCATGCTGGGGAAGGAACAACAATGAGCATTTGATGATCTGAAGCATTGTGTGTGCTCAACACCAATACTCTCCTAGCTTGATCTGCAACAACTATTCGATATTGAGACTGATGCATCTGACTATGTTATGTGTGCAGTTCTCACTCAACATGGTCATCTAGTGGCATACCATAGTGAGACACTCTCAGATACTGTCTAGAAATACCCCACCTATGACAAGGAAATGTATTCCATTGTACAAGCCTATCGTCAATGGAAACATTACATTCTGGGAAAGGAGATGATCATCCACATTGATCACAATCCTCTGCAGTTCATAAAGACACGGGGAAAATTATAGAATGACCACCATCGGAAGTGGTCCACCTACCTACAACAATTCCATCTCAACATCAAGTATAAGACAAGGAGCAAAAAATGTGTCATTGACTTCCTCAATCGACCTCTCATGGATGCACTCACCATTGTGCTCCATTCCTGTGGACACGAGGCATCTAATTGGCCCCAACTTTATCAGCAAGATCCAAAATTCACCACACCTATCAACTCTTGGGTACAGGCGCGAATGTCACTTATTTTCACATTTAGGATGGATTGTTATGCCATCTGGTCCATCTCTGTGTTCTTGCAAGAAAGCATGCAAAGATTATTTGGGAAGCCCACTACAATCAGATGGCAGGAAAGTTTGGCATGGAGAAAACTGTGGCCATTCTATAGAAATATTTATATTGGCCAAAACTTCGACAGGACATCACAAGTATATCAAATATTGCACTGCATGTGCCATTGCCAAGCCATCCCTCAAGAAGAAAGGTTTGTAAACCCCTCTTCCTACCCCCAAGAAGCCTTGGGAAACCATCTCGATGGAATATTACATGTATTTCCTTTCATACACCAAGCAAGGCAATGATTGTGTATTTGTTTTCATTGATCGGTTTTCGAATATGGCCATCCTCACATCCTGCAAGAAGAATATCACAACGACAGATACTACCAAGCTCTTCTTCGAACCAGTGTGGGTCCATTTTGGGATACCACATACCATCATCTTTGATTGGGACAGTAGGTTCCTCAACACATTTTGTTCGAGTCTTTGGTCACTATTAAACACCAACCTCACTAAATCCACTGCTTTCCACCCCCAAACATACGGCCAAACAGAGGTCATCAATCGTATGATTGTGCACATCCTGCACATGTACAACTCTAAACATCCATTTATATGGGATGAGAGTCTCCCTTATGTTCAACACAATTAAAACAAAGATCTCCATAGCTCCACCTGCCATATCCCATTTCAGGTGGGGCTAGGATTCCAACCCTTGGGTCCCATTTATGTTGCACTACCTCTTGCAACCACACAGACAAATTCTTCCCATGTTCAATCTGAGACCAAAAAATCCACCAGATTCATTGTGTGAATTCAACACATCCTCCAATAGGTCCATGAGATTTTGTAGAAATTCAACGATAAGTAAAAGTAGTGCCATGATCAACACAGGGTACCGCACCAAGTTCATATTAGAGACAAATTCTGGTTACATTTGCAGAAGGAGCATCTTACAGGGCCCCATTGGAAGCTCCACCCACTTTGCTATGAGCCTTACACTATCACCAATACTGTGGGTATGATCTGGATTTTATGAGAAGAATGAAATGAATATATATTATTAACAGGTGATTAACACAAAATAACTGAGATACAGTAAAATTGGTTTTCTATTCAATAACGAAATAAGATGAAACTGTAAAATGCAGTGGAAACAAGCTTGTTGGAATGGTGGCGGCTTATCTCTGAGAAGAGATGTAATGGCAGCATGCATTCACAAGAAGCAAGTTACAATGAGGCTATGAAGGCCTTTTTACAATAAGAAAGAATTCCAAAAACCCTAGACATCCAAAAACCTAACCCTAGGAGATGAAGCGTGATGCAGGAGCATCGACCACGTCAAGCGAGCCAGTGTAGAGGCGGAGGACAGCTGGACAAGCCAACATAATTTCTTTTTGAAATTCACCTGAAAGTTGTTGCACGATCTTAAATGTGTCATTTAAGAGGAGGCGCACTTGTATATTGTATTTGGACCTTGAGCCTTTAAGATCTCATCCTTAGTAGATAGACGACATCTAATATAGTTAATGCTGGTAGATAGGAATTTAATTTTAGATTTGATAGCTTTAGAGTCCAAGAGGGAAAACAGATATAGACACCCTCATTGTATCATTGTAACATTAGCCTGAGTATAGGAGAAGAAGCAGGAAGAGAAAGAGCATGCAGAGAACTATGTAGAGAACATCCATGTACTGATATTTGAATTAATAGAAGAAGCTTTGATTCAAATTCATGGTTATGTGTCTATTCTCTGTGTATTGATGTTATGCTCATGAATGTTTGCTTCCAGTCATACATTTGCTTTATATGTTGTGTATGTGATCTCATGTATGAATTGAAGTTTGAGAGGGTGAAAGGATGAGTTTCAATTGTTTCTCTAAGTGAACCAGACAATTCCTGCAAGGAGTGCAGTCGAATCGTCTGCAAGGAGTGCGTTGACAGAAGGGTTCACTTAGAGAAAGCTTTTGTCCTCATTCATCCCAGAAGTGCAGTTGGGCACAGAGGAGCCATGCAAGGAGTGTGCAGGCCAGGTGAAGTTCAGGGTGGTGAACCTGAGCGAGAGCTGAGAGACTGTTGCTGCAGGTGTGCGTAGAGTCGGAGAAGACTCCAACACTTAGATAGTTGTTGAAGGGTTGCCGCAAGGAGTGCGTGCAAGAAGTTCTCAGAGGACTTGCGAGTCTTGGGAATATCTCAGGAAGGATAGGTCTTCGATTTCATCGAAGGACAGCTCAGACAAGTGGAGACTTGAATTTTCAAGGGCATTGCAGGTTTTTGAGCAGGCAACGAGTCTCGTGGAGAGACACTTAGTCATTTCATTGATTTCCATCAGGGAGAGTGAATGGAAGAAATTCTTCGAGGAGATTTCACGAAGTTCCGAGGGCCGTTAGATCTTGCAGAGGTGTAAGGAGTTTATGGCGAGAACTCCCAAAGAGTTTCAAGCTCAGGAGAAGAAGAGTCGTCGATCCGAGTCACAAGGACCGTTGGATCCACACGTGCTATTGTGTATCGGGGATTCATGAGTCGAAGCTCCAAATTGTTGCAACGAGAATCACGATATC
>JASDQU010102555.1:199066-213289 GCA_032191745.1 Picea mariana
TGGAGTGGTGAAATGCTTCACATGTGGAAAGGTTGGACACAAGTCTTATGAATGTCCAGATAAGAAGAAAGAAGGTGGTGAAACTCACCTTGTTGAAGCACAGAGACAGAATGTTGAGGTAGAAGATGCTGAAGGCGGAAGATCGCTGATGATGCAAAAAATTCTCTTAACACCAAAGAAGGAGGTGGAGAGTTCGGTTCAAAGGAACAGACTTTTTCAGACCGCTTGCATGACCAAAGACTGGGCATGCAAAGTCATCGTGAACAGTGATAGCACAGATAATATCGTTTCTACAGAGATGGTAGAAAAGCTGGAGCTGGAGACTATTGAACATCCAAGCCCATACAGAGTTTCATGGCTACAAAAAGGACATAAGGTAAATGTCACTAAACAATGTTTAGTTGAATTTAAAATAGGAGGGTATAAAGATGAAATACTCTGTGATGTCATTCCCATGGATGTTTGTCATCTATTGTTGGGTAGACCATGGCAATATGACAGAAATGTGATTCATGAAGGAGGAAGAACACATACACCCTAGAGAAGAATGGGAGAACTCACATGTTACTTCCAATCAAAGATAAGGAGGTAAAACCTGAAATAAGCAACATTGTACTTCTCATGAGTGGGAAGGAACTTCTTACAGAGGTTAAGAAGAAGGAGGAACTGCAATTCATTGTGGTCAGGAAGCCTAAAATCGTTTTAACCGGTACAAGGGTAGATGATTTACCGAAAGAGGTTTAGAAACTGTTGGAAGAGTTTGCTGACATAGTAGTGGACGAACTACTTCGTTCGTTGCCACCGATCATAAGTGTGAGTCATCATATTGATATCATACCTGGAGCTAGTTTACCAAATAAAGCAGTGTACATATTGATGCCGCAGGAGAATGAAGAAGTCAAAAGATAGGTCCAGGATTTAATGGACAAAGGGTTGATTAGAGAAAGCTTGAGTCCATGTGTTGTTCCGATAGTGCTCAGTCCGAAGAAAGATGGAGGCTGGAGGATGTGTACTGACTCAAGAACAATTAATAAGATAACTATCAGGTACAGATTTCCAATACCAAGAATGGATGATTTGATGGATTGTTTGAGTGGAGCCAATTTTTTTTCGAAGATTGATTTGAAAAGTGGATATCACCAGATTCGTATGAGAGAAGGTGATGAATAGAAGACATCCTTCAAGACTAATGAAGGATTGTATGAATGGCTTGTTATGCCGTTTGTCTTAACAAACGTGCTGAGTACTTTCATGAGGTTTATGAACGAAGTCCTGAAGGATTTCATCGAAAAATTTGTCATTGTGTATCTTGATGACATACTGATTTTCAGTAAAACAGAGGCAGAGCATCTGAAACATTTGGCTACAGTGATGCAGAGGCTACAGCAAGAGAAGTTGCTAATAAACATGAATAAATCCTCATTCATGAAGACAGAGCTCATTTATTTGAGGTTTGTTATTTCTGCAGACAAGTTGAAGATGGATCCAGATAAGGTGGAGGTAATTAAGAATTTGTCACCATCGAAGAGTATATTTGAGGTGAGAATTTTTCATGGATTGGCTAGTTTCTACAGGAAGTTCATCAAGAATTTCAATGGAATTAGTGCACCAATGATGGACACAGTGAAGAAAAGACATAAGTCTTTTCACTGGACATAAGAGGCTGAGAAAAGTTTTAATTTGTTGAAAAGGAAAATCACGGAACAACCAATTTTGGTGTTGCCGGATTTCAAAAAGACATTTCAAGTAAAATGTGATGCAAGTGGATTTGCAATAGGGGTAGTCTTAAGCCAAGAAGAGAGGTCGATATCATACTTCAGCGAGAAGCTGAATGAAGCGAAATTAAAATAATCCATGTATGACAAAGAGTTCTATGCTATTATTCAGGCATTGAAGAAATGGAGACATTACTTAATCCCGAAGGAGTTTGTCTTATACAGTGACAATCATGCTTTGCAATTTGTGACTCAACATGACAAGTTGAACTAGAAGCATGCAAAATGGGTTGAATACATGTAGAACTTTACTTTTGTAACTAAGCATATTTCTGGAACTGTTAACAAAGTTGCTGATGCTTTGAGCAGGAAATGTTTGTTGTTGCAAGAGTTCAGAGTCAAAACACTGGGTTTTGATGATCACAGGGACATGTACATAGATGATCCAGATTTTAAAAAGGCATATGAAGCAGCTGAGAATCCAATTCTTAGAGATAGAAGCCAATGGATAGAATACATGATCCACGAAGGATTACTGTTTAAGTGTAATCAACTTTGTATTCCAAAATGCTCCATGAGGGAGAATTTGCTGAAGGAGAAACATAGTGGAGGATTGGCCGGGCATTTCGGTCATGACAAGACATTTTCAAAATTAAACGAGTCATATTTTTGGCCAGGAATGAGAGCAAACGTCAAAAGATTCGTGGCCAGATGCAGAATTTGTCAGCATTCAAAAGGGAAGAGGCAAAATGCAGGCTTTTATCAACCATTACCCATACCTAACAKGCTATGGGATGCAGTAAGCATGGACTTCATATTGGGGCTGCCAAGAACACAAAGAGGGTTTGACTCAATCTTTGTAGTGGTAGACAAATTTTCTAAGACAACACACTTCMTACCGTGTCAGAAAACCAGTGACGCAACTCACATTGCGAATCTATTTTTCAAAGAAGTCATTCGACTTCATGACTTACCGAGGAGCATAGTTTCAGATCGAGACACCAAGTTCGTGGGACACTTCTGGAGGACCTTATGGAAAAATCTAGGAACGAACTTGTCGTTCAGTTCAGCTTATCATCCTCAGACGGATGGATAGACAGAAGTTGTGAACAAAAGTTTGGGAGACTTGTTGAGGATCTTGGTAACAGAACACCACAGTTAGTGGGACAATATTCTGCCACAAGAGGAATTTTCTTACAATGATTCAATCAACAAAAGAATAGGGCAGAGTCCATTCCAAATTGTTTACGGGATGCAGGCAAGAGGAGTTTTGGAATTGAGAGATTCAAAACAGAATGCAACTAGGAGTGCTAGTGCAGAGGATTTCGTAGAAGCGATGAAGGAACTTCATAGCCAGGTGAAGGAGCGATTGCAGAACTTGAGCCAAGAGTATAAGAGCAGAGAAGATCAACACAGGAGAAAACTTCAATTTGAGGTTGGTGATTTTATTATGGCACATCTGAGAAAGGAAAGGTTCTTGAAGGGGACATATAACAAACTGAAGATGAAGAAGATCAGACCATGTAAGGTCTTGAAGAAATTTGGGGCAAATTCTTATGAGATTGAATTACTCGATGGGATCAGAATTTCTCCGATATTAAATGTCTCAGATTTGTACCCATACAAAGCTAGAGCAGACAATGAACAACTAGAGGTTCAGTGGACAAAACAGATGCCAGTTGCAGAGAAGCCACAGATGGAAAGCATGTTGGACAAAAGAGTTAGTAAGAGGATCAGGAGAAAGGAATATTTTGAATACTTGGTCAAGTGGAAGGGACATCCAGTTGAAGATTCCAGGTGGGAGAATGAAACAGAGATCCAGAAGAATGGGTAGACCGTGCGAGAGCTCATGGACAGGAGCCCATGAAAATTTTCAAGCGAGGAAGTATGATGCAGGAGCATTGCCAACAACAAGCGAGTGTCGGGGCAAGCGCCAACGCATTTTGGCACATGATAAATTGTTTGAAATGCTTTGAACTTGGATGCGCCAAACTTAAATGTAATAGTTAAGAAAGGGTGTACTCGTAGAATGTAATTAGACCTTGAGCATCCCGCTCTCGTCTGAAGGACTAAGAGGCATTTATAATAGTAAATGTAAGTAGGTAGCTTTGAATTCTTAGATTAGACAGTTTTAGGAGCCGGAGGGAAAACATATATAGACACCCTCACTTGTATCATTGTAACATTAGCAACATAATCAATCAAGAGAGCATAGAGAAGAAGAAGCAGAGATCTGTGTAGAGTAAAAACCCATGTACAAAAGTTCTGGATTAATACAAATATTTTTAGTTCAGACTCATGGTGTCCAATTGCTTTCTGTGTTGCACATGATGATTGATATATGCTTGTTTACTCTCTGTTATACATTTGCTTTGATGCGTGAATGTATGATTTCATGTTAAATGTCTGAAATCTGAAGAGAGGGAGAGTAAGGAATGAGTTTCAATTGTTTCTCTGTCTGAGCAAGAGTTTTTCTGCAAGGGGTGTAGTGAAATTGTCCGCAAGGTGTGCGTTGACAGAAGTCAGAGTTCGTCTCTCAAGCTCAGGAGGGATAACATTGTTCTCATTCTTGTAGAAGTGAAAGTTAAGCATAGGAGTCGTGCAAGGAGTGCACAGGCCGAGTGAAGTCTCAGTGTTTGCAGCCTAAGCGAAATTGTTGAAGGACTATTGTCGCAGGGAGTGCGCAGAGTCGAAGAGGTTCAAATACTTGGAAGTATTTGAAGAATTGTCGCAAGGAGCGCACGCAGGAATTTTCCCCAAAGAACTTGAGGATTTTTCAATCAAGCTCAGGAGGGATAGGATCTTCGAAGCTTTCGAAGAAAATCTCAAGAGGGCTAGTGCCTTGAAGTGTCGGATGGAGGCACAACGACATTGTTTGCTGGTGGATAAGTTTCACGAAAGAACACTTTGTTCATTTCGCAGGAATTGTTAAGGAGGAATTGAATAGTTGGAATTCTCCGTGGAGAATTCATGAAGTTCCGAGAACCGTCAGATCTTGCAGAGGAGCAAGAAAGCTACGGTGAGTGTTTTTCTAAGTGCAAAATCTG
Source organism: Picea mariana (assembly GCA_032191745.1). Classification (NCBI taxonomy): domain Eukaryota; kingdom Viridiplantae; phylum Streptophyta; class Pinopsida; order Pinales; family Pinaceae; genus Picea; species Picea mariana. Next base: position 203,829 of record JASDQU010102555.1, read on the forward strand.
AAGAAAATCGGGCTGTAGGATTTGAACCAACAGGGGTCATTGGATCACTCACAAAATCTCATTTCCGGGTTTCGAGAGTTGGAGAATTGAAATCCTTACCTCAAGATTCGTGAGGTCACGAAAGGTGAAGTCCCGAAGGGGCGAAAGGGTTTGTGTGGTCCAGTTATTGGTGAAGCACATCAGAAATCGGTATTTCGAGGTTTTTCGGGTTGAAGAGCTGAAGGCTTAGGATCAGGATTCACAAAGTCGCGAAGTTCGAGAAATCCAAAAATGCGGGAAGTTCCATTGTGGTACTCGCGTTGACGACGTGTCAAAATTTCGACATTTCGACGTATCAGAGGATAAGAGGTCGAGAATTTTGTCTCGAAAGTCCCAAAGTCATGAAACCGCGAAATAATCTGAGTCGTTCACTGGGAGGAGTACACGTGCCGCGAGATCACCCATATCGGGGCTTCGAGCATCGGGAGTCAGAGAAGGAATTCATTCAACTTCGCGAGTGGCAAAGTTGCGAGAGAATCGCAGCCATCCATCGGAGTAGGACAGGTGGCAGAGATCTAGGGATCTCGTGAACTCGGAGGTTCGCAGGGTGAGAGCCCAAAGATTAGGTGCTCCAAGTCCTGAAGTCGCGAGTTGTGATAAGGGGTAGCAAGGAGTTTGAGATCTCGACACTTCGGGTGTCGGGATACAAAGGAGGTAGCGCTTCGGGAAACAAATTCGTGAAGTGCCGAAGTTGGGCATAAGAGACACGTGGCCGAACCATAAGGTGGGCCCAGAAAAATAGACAGGCGGACACACGTCATCTATTGGAAGGAGTCAACACCTCGTTGACCTCTCGCATCTCGGGATTTCGTGAGATAAGAATACGTGAGCTCGACCCTTCGATTCGCGAAGTCGCGAGTAGTGAGAACGAGAGGAGAAAAGTCAACATCGCCTCTCGGGGGTTCATGAAAGAAAAGTGCCAAGGTTGGACACTCAAACATGCGAAGTGGCGAATAGCGAAAGGTGCTAGCGCTTAGACTAACTGGTGGTCACACGAGGAAGGTGCTGATAGAGGAAGAGCTATACCCATTTCGCGATCTCGGTTATCGCAAGATTGGAGGGGAAGAGTCGGGAGTCACGACTCACAAACTCGCGAGATTGCGAGCTGCGAAAATGACCCATGGATTGATTGAAATTGAGATTCCAATGAGGAATTGAAAGAGCCGATCCAGCTCAAGGGTATAGAGAATGATCTTGTGAGCGGATCTCGGCCCGAGGGCCGATAGGTCTGCGTCAGAATCCTTCATAGTGAGTCATAATTTTTCAAAGGGTAGGAATGAATATATGGTTTATAGTAAATTCACAGTCTTGATGTTCTTTGTTGATGATATGCTCGTTGCAAGCTGAAGCATGGATAAAATCAGTAAGAAAATGACTCGGGTGGATAGGACAATTCAGATGAGGGATTAATGAGCAGCAAAACAAATTATGGGCATGGAAGTACACAGAGACGGTAATGGTAAGTTGTGGTTGGAGTTCAGTATGAACATTGTAAAACCATTTTTTATCCCTCTTGCTTTCCATTATAATTTTTCTTCAATCATAGGTCTTGTCTATAAAGAAGAAAAGGTTATGTCTCGTGTAAGTTCAGTAGGTCTGTTGTATGTGATGAAATGGTTAAGTCTAGATGTTTCACATGCTAATGATGTTGTCAGATACGTGGCAGATTCAGGTGCTTCAGTGAAATGGGTGCTTCAGCGTTTGCGAAGTACAAATGTCACCTATAATGTTTACACTGAGATGGTTCATGATAATTGTAATGTATATTTTACAAGTGTTTTGGATAGGAGGATATCTATCACTAACTATGTCTCACAACAAAGTTGTGGAAGACATTTTGGAGGTGGAGTGACCCCTCAGGAAATCCAAACTCGTGCAAGTCACACAGGCGAGATCATGAAACCAGTTTTATTAGAGAAGCTGCAGTGGTGCTTGGCTTCTCTTGGCTTGCAGAAAAGATGATGAACAAAAGGAAGGAGCAAGGTATTAGGTAAATTGTTGTCAAGGTGGAGATTGTTGGGATTTGGTGACAACAAATTACCAAGAACAATTTTGGATCCTATTATTCTGCGTTGGTTACAACCAAATAGATCAAGTTAGAATATGGATAGGGATTGCATTTATTAATCAGTTTCTTGTGTGAATGTATAAATTCATGTAATCCCGTAGAGGAAAAATGACTGAGTGTGAGTGAGATGACGTAATCTCCATGATCTGAATAATAAGAAAAATGATGCCTATGCTTGGTGGACGTAACCCAACGTTTGGGTGAACCACATGAAGTCCATGTGTTTCTTATATGTGTTTGCTTATTTTCTTGTATCTTGTTCTATATTTGTTTCCGTTGTAGTACAACAAAATCAATAATTGTCCTTATGGGGAGAGCTTACCTAAGCATCATAATCAATATAAGAAATGTCCTGAAAACAATGCAATTATTGGTCTAGTGGTTATTCATATTGAAATTCCAAAGTGTCAATATTAGTTTTCTGAGTATATTAAGAAAGGTATAGATCTTGAAACATTGAAGAGTTGTAAAATAAAGTGCATACTTCCATTCGAGCAGACCTGTCAATCAAACAAATTGAGAAACATGTCCCTAAAGTGCATAAGCATTACTTGACTATGAAACTAACCTATGAAGAGAGAAAGAAAAAATTAATTGCTTGGTTGAACACTTTGAATGTTTGTGTTGATGAAGAGAATGATGAGTAAATTATTAAAGTTATTGGATCAAGTATTTGTTTTTCTCTTCCTTATTGGTGAATTGCAGAACTTGTCAAGTATGATTAATACCCAATGAGTTAACTTGGCTTGCTGGTTTTGCAAGATGAGTTGAAACTTTAGCAAAATTCATGATGTTTTGGTTAAGCACGAGGTCATTGCCAAATTTTTCCCAAAAATCCAAGTACTTGCATTTTTTTTTCAAGTTTCTAAACTATGTGGAGTTTTGCCAACTTCTAGTTTTTAATCGATTGCCGAATTTTTCTTAAAGTTTTGCTAATTCTTCAAGTTGACATTTCTTTATCAGGTTTTCTCAATTAGTAACAATTCTTAGTCATGTGAACTTTACATGGGTAGTGTTCTAAAGATAAAGGGAGCTCCCTCTCAAGACTAGGTCTTGCAACAACTCATATAGAAAATYGTGATAAATAGTTGCAAGGATATAAACTAGTTGAACCTCACCGTTGAATCTATCAACATTCTATATCTCATATGAATAGTTGTTACAAATGGGAGGAATGAAACAATACCATAAAAGTAAAAGAATACCAATTAGTGATGCTTGAGAGGGAATATCTTTATCATTGACTAAATTTCTTCAAGGGGAATGAATGAAGAATGGAAAAGTTAAATAGTAGTAGGGTTTTGATCACATAAACAAGAATATATATGGTGATTAACAACATTACACTAGATGTTTAGCCTATTTATTTTGGAAGCTATCTACAAATTAATTTTAAATATTCCATCACTCTTATCCATGCTTTGAATTTGTTTATGAATCCTACTTGTAACAATGTGTGTCTTCCAACATTCCTACCCTTAAACATTTTAAGGAAATTAACTTTTAAACTAGATATGCATGCCCTTTTGGTCTAAAGGTTATGGGGATTTGTTTCCAATTTGTATCCTACTATAAACAAGTTGCTAAAAAAGCCTACAAAATTACATATCATTTAGTGTTCACAACCCTTAGAATGCTAGGTATTTATGAGAGGATTGGCTTAGATCCAAGCAAATAGGAAACGTGTAGAGCTTAGTAAGTCTCCTTATGTTTGGAGTTGGGGACAAGTAAATTTACTTTGGTTGTGATCAAACTGGTTCTGAAGATTACGTTACAACTTTTTAATTCCAAAATCTTCATTTTCTCTACATGATGTAAGTGAAGGTGTGATATTTTTTGTAGGCACCGGTGGTAGGTACTATATAGTTGAAGTCCATATGACAATACTTTTTTAATTCCAAAATCCTCCTCTGCGTTGCATGATGTAACCATAGATGCAATATTTTTCTTTAGGGACCCATGGTGTAAGCAAAATTCAGTGATAATAACAAATGTAGAGATTAATATTTGGCGATTCCTTCTTAGTAGTTTATATGAGGCTAATAAAAAAAATCGTCATGTGTAGATGAAGGTAATCAATGTCTGCAAATTAGCCTTATTATTCATTTCTACGGAAAAAACATTTAATATTCTTAACTACACTCTATCTCATTGATCATGCATAATATCAATTACGCTCTATTGCATCAATTATACATAATACTAACAAAAATTGTTTAGGTTTGGCATCTCAAAACAAAAGCTCTTAAGCTCATGTACATCCCAACCAAAGAAGTGCGAAATCACCAAAGATGCTGATACGGGGACGTAAACTTGGTTATTGATTTTCAAAAGTAGAAATACTATGAAAATTGTTAGTCTCTTACTCATATACAACCATGAAGTTATAGTATATCATCTTTTATATTTTACACACTAGGATATAGTTGTTATTTTAACTGTGTTTCTACATTGTTATATTGTCTCCTTTTACCTTATCTCTCGATGAAGTATTAATGTAAGAAAATTTGAGGTTATTTAATTATTATATTATATAATTGTATCATTACACTGAATACAATATTATTGATGTAAGAGAAATTGAAGTTATTTTATTATTATATTTACAATTATATGATTGTGCTAGTATATAATTGAAGTTATTTCAATACAATATTATTGATGTAAGAGAAATTGAGGTTATTTCATTATTATATTTACAATTATGTGACTGTGCTAGTATATAATTGTATCATTACACTGAATACAATGTCAGAATGTCTGGAGGACTTTTTCCGCCAAAGTTCTTGTCCTGATATTTTTTCTTTAATTGAATTGATATCAGAGTTTTTATGGTTTCAAGGGCTTGATGTCACCTATTGTATGTATTTTCCCATAGTGTTGTGGTTTATTTGTATGTATTTTCCCACAGTGTTGTGGTTTATTTAATGGTAGTGTTCCATGAAGTGTAGCTAATGAGAGATCAGCTCCATGAAGAAAAGAACAGGCAGCAGCTGCTGCTTTGAAGGCTGTTTCAAGTTGACGACGTAGATGGACCTATCTCGAAATGTGAAATCACTGGGACAAATCGTGAAGGCAGACAATTGAATAGAAAAAGTCTGCAAATCTGATGCCTCTGTTGCTGTGAAAAATATAAATCCGTTTATGAGATCTCTGTCCAGCTATCTCTTGAATACTCCGCGATTTGCATCGGGCCAACCATTAATGACTGCGTAGGTATCAATTTACTTTTGATGAATTCGATGGATATTTGATTTACTAGCATAGTTTACAGTGAATTCCTAGAAATCTCCCTCCGACAATTCCATCGGTCGAATTATGGATCCTGAAATTCGATTTTTGCACTTCTTCAAAAATTAGCGCATGCTTTTATTAGCTAAAGCACTGTGTCTCTCTACATTAGTGGCAGAATATGTGTGGGATATTTTTTGTGCGATCCTTATCCACAACCGATCAAATCCTGTAGCGGTGAAATTCTACAACACTAGTCTTTGGATGATGTATTCAGAATGGCTGCTATCACGTATCTTATTTGCAGACTGTTTCACCTTCAACCAACAGATGAAAAAGGATGTATGCACCGTTTTTAGACAAAAATCCAGATCCATAGGTCTCCTAATTTCTATGTTTGGAGCAGCCCACATGCTTAAAAACTTTGTTGGAAATAAGGAGGTGCATCCCACAAAAATCCAGATCCATAGGTTTCCTAATTTCTATGTTTGGAGCAGCCCACATGCTTAAAAACTTTGTTGGAAATAAGGAGGTGCATCCCACAAAAATCAAAACGTTGACGATTTGTCCATGGCAAAATATTAAAACTAATCCTTTTCATTCCACGGATTCAAACGTGCTATGGATATAAAACAACTTTATGCACAAACTTCTATGAAGTCACCTTTTTAATTTTTGGAGTTACATATAAAACATTTCATAAAAACATTTTATATTGTGAGTGAAAAATTTAAAAAGTTAATATTTATCTTAATGTATAAGAGGTGTTGCAATACATTAGTAAATGTTTTTATATTGTGAGAGTGAAGAGTTTAAAAAGTTAATATTTCTCTTAATGGGTGTTGGAAGACATTAGTAAATGCTTTAATGTATGAGAAAGATTGGGGACTTTTCATGAAAAAGAAAAACAATGTCATTTGTAAAAGGTGGCTAGTAGCACATGTTGCATGATAATAAATGTATCCAGAAATTTGTGACACCAAGGGAAGGAGAGCTTATTTCAATGTTCCATGTACCAATTCAATAAGGTATATTGGTAATAAAATCAAGTTTCTTTTTCGTAGATTTCATTTTAAATCTGTTCTCAAATAGGGTCTAAGGACATTGTTGTTGTGTATGATAGTGAATGCTTTATTGAATATTTTTCTCGTGTTTTGTGTCTGGTTTTGACAGTATGCTTGTAATTTACTGTACAACTATACACACAAGGAATTCACAGCAAGTTAAGAAAATGTAAGCACACAATTAATGTCAGTGAATTACAAGTAATCCAACTGCTACAAATATATCAAATTATCAATCAAATCATCATTCAACAAAAGATCCTACATCAGTCATGGGCATGAAGCATTGTTAAGCATTCAAGATAGTTTATACTTGCAAAAGTTTGTTTGTAAGAGTGAAATCAAAATCAAGTTGAGTTGAATTGAATTTTGAGCCCGACACCATGAGTCATTGTAATTTGAATCGAAATGGATAATATTGAGTTAAAACTTGTTGGAATCAAACTCAAAGCATTGTGATACTTTGGGATGTGTTTTCGGTGGTAACTGAAATCCTCAACTTCCAGGAAACAAATTCAAGCGAGTAAGTTCAAGCAAGCGTGGACTTCAAGAGTTCAAGTGAGCATGAAAGTATAAGCATGTGAGTTCAAATTCAAGAGAACGAGTATAAGCCAGTGTGAAGAGTGATGACCAAAATCATGGAGTAAGTTTCCTTATTGGAAACTTTATTGGAAACAACTGAGAACAATTGGGTCATACCGACGAGTGAAACATTGGAAAATGCTAGCATATGTTTGCGAGTCATGCAAACAAGGATTCATCTATTGCAATATCAATCCCAACTCTTAAACGATGAAATCGAGGTTCTAAAAAATCAGGAACCAATGAAGTGTTCTAAACTAGTTTTTTTTAGAACTCTTTGATGAAGACAACGACGATGATTTTAATCAACATTCAATGCAAGAGAAACTCGATTGTAGAACTCTAGATGTAGATGATGATGAAGTTTTCCATGTTCAACATGATCAAGTTCAACCTTCTCTTTCCAATCCTATCAACAAACCTTGGGAAGAAATAATCCACAACAAGCACAAAATAGCACTTGGATATGACAAGGAAGTTACCTTTCATATTCCTGATTATTCAAAATGAATCCACTTCATTAGTGCAGGGGTCCTTCAAGAAGTTTCAACTTCACCCGAAGTTTTAACTTCCACTGTTCCAGTTCAACAACATAATGCTAAATGCCAAAATTGCAATTGAGTTGGTCACATGGAGAATTAGTGTTTTGATTTCCATCCTTGCTAGCATTGTGGCGAGCATAGCCATTCTTTAGACATATGTTCAACATTGAATAAACCTGCAAGATTGAAGATTCACTATGAGTGGATCCATCATTAGAAGTGCGTTACGAGGAAAATCTCTCTATGGCTAGGGGTAAACCACAACAGACGAAAACGACTGCAGAAATAAACTCTAATATCAGGTATGCTATATAAACAAATATGCTAGAAGGCCAAGATAAAAGGCCTACCTCATCCAGATGTTTGATGAAGTCCACCGTTGAGCACTTGACTCAATGCAATACACCTGCAACTTGTCCTCAACAACCAAGAAAGGAAAGCATATGGTGATAATATATAATGTTATCACATTCAATAGCATAATCCATCAACATTCATAACAAATACGCCCATGGAATAACAATTCAAATATTTGCAAGATATTAATTGGACGAGAAAATATTATTTCTATTAAAACATGATCAACAGAAGTGAATGAATTATAAACTTCTGTGTCGGCACGGTTCAGAACCGAAAAACTAAGTCCCTTCTAGCTGGGCCTCCACCACTTCAATCCTCTACCAAAGGAAAGCTCATATAAAAGAGACAATGAGGTTCTCAATCAAGTAGGGAAGATCTTGGGGGCTAAACAATGTGTTGAGACTTAAAAGGAAAAAGGGATGCAGACTCAATATGAAGTGAATAATTTCTCCAGAGTAACTTTGCTCTCAAAGTTGAATGCTTCTCCTCTTTTCCATAGCTCATATTTTGCCCATTTGTAGCCTTCAAGTGGAATTGAAGGATCGATTCAGAACATTTCCATTATATGGAAGGCCAAGGATCATAGATCTCGTGACATGACATGAAAACACAACACCATTTTTAATTTTGGGCACAAATACTGATGTACGTGGGTTGTACTGATGTAACCTTCATATATGCATGTTGTACTATAGGTAGGGCACATATATGTGGAAAAATAATTTTTTTATCTCTGGTATTTGCAAAAAGGGACTTCAAGTCTACATAGGGAAATGGAAAAAGGCCTTATGTGAAAGTTTTCATAGGGTGAGGAACATCTTGCTATAATAGAAGCCCCCTATTGTGTGAGTTCAGAGGAGTATCTGCAATGGATGAAATACATTATAATACCCAAAAGTGGAGTAATGGGGACCCAGCTTGAAGAACTAGTTTCTCATGAGATTATTACAATTTGTATTGACTTTGGACACATGGTGGCCAATTTGAATTACACTGCATATCCATGTGAAAATATACCAATCAATTGTCCATGGCCATGAATAGGAAATACAAAGGTGGCTACATGCCAAAGGATTTCATAGTCATGAACAAGGCCGAGTAAAACCAGTCTCAAAAACAATCTGAAGGTATTTTTATATAATGGAGTACAATCTGATCTCCCATAATCATTGAAGTCACATATGTACCGGTCCAATGAAAGGTAGAAACAACTCAAGAAAGTTGCAACTATAAATTGATGTCTTCAAGTCTTTTACACAATCCGCCAAAGGTGCAGGTCTACATCATGTGAATAAAGGAGTTGAGGTTGAACACAATGAGACTTCATTTGATCATCTCATTGAGGTTGCCATTAAAAAGGATGATACAACCTATTGATAATGAAAGTAGGTATCAAGACACCGAGTACATTCCTACAAGTGTGAATAGAGGTGCCAGGGTCCAACACTTGAAGAATCCATCGATTAAGAGACATTGATGTATTCCCAATTGTCGATGGTGAGATAACCTTCCATTAATGACTGCAAGACTCTAGGTACTCATAGGACTCTAGGTCTCATCTCCAGAATAGATGAA
>JASDQU010102555.1:231091-243596 GCA_032191745.1 Picea mariana
TGTTACTTTGACCAAGCATTATTATTAAAAATAAAAGAGAAGAAAAGAAAAATAGAAAAATACTTATTAAGATGAGTGCAGTCCTACTCGTGGCACCTTGGGTCATGGTTGAATTCGGGTGAATTGACAGTTCAAATTTACTTATCTCTTTATTTTCCATTTTAAAATTTTAATGATGACAATTCGTTTTTGAAAAGAAATATTCACCGAAAAGAAGATAGAAAAGGATTAAAGTGGACTTCCCTGACAAGATTCATATTATGGTTCTCTTGGTCTACCCACTTGTATTCATAACTACATTATTACAAAAAAAACAGTGAGAAAGGAAACTAAAGGAAACCTACTCTTAAACCTACTCTAACTACTAAGAAAATCAAAATACTAAGTGAAATCATGCTTTCAATGTAACCATTGGAGGAACTCCAATCCTGCAATGAAAACAAAATTGAACATTAGTAACAAGAATGGAAGTGCATCAAAGTAAGATACAAATGTATCATACTTGCCTTTATAATAATCATTTAGAAACAAATAAAGCATTACCTTACCATTCCCTTGAAAWYTTTTTATGTATGAATCCTCCAACCAATCCACAATTTTGTCATGATATAGATCACTAAAACWTGGAAGAATGCAACTGAGTTCAAAAAATTTGCCAAAATTATGAGGACTTGAAATAACCATAGGGCAAGTCCGAAGTGCCCCATCATCCTAACATTTTTTTGTTTTCCTATGAATTTCTTCAACATCAACATCACAAGCACATCGAGCTACATATSCACTTCATCAGAAAACTCATTCATGATCAAGTTATTGAAGTGCTCTTTTTTCCTATAGAAGATCAAGTTGTAGACATTTTCACAAAGTCTCTTACATAAGCGAAATTTTCCAAACTTCAATCTATGTTAGGAGTTCATGAAGTTGTCATTAAGGAGGGATAGGCTCTAATGCCTTTTTCCTTATACTATTTTGTCAACATTGTAAATCCTTCAATCCTATCCCAAGTTGTTCTTAAGGGGTGATGTTAGGATATTTAGACACTTAGGAGTTAGTTAAGATCTACTTGATCTAATGTGTTGTTAGGTAAAAGTGTGTTTCTTAGTGTGTTTCTTTAGTATGCATTAGTATGCATTTGTACCTAGGAAATCCAACGGTCACGATATGCTCCCGACATAGAGTGATCTGATGGTTCATACTCTCCTCGATCTTAATGACCATTGATTCATGGCTTAAAACCCAATTAGTCCATGATCTCTATTTAAAGAGCATGGAGGGTCATTTGTCGATGATCGGTTGTGAGAAACTCTCCTGTAAAATGTCTTCATAATCTTTTTCTTTTGCATTAATAAACTGCTCCAAGTGGTCATGTTCGCTAGGGCCATGGATGTTTCTCGTAGGGGTTTTACCATGTGAAAACATCAGTGTGTTGATCTTTGATCTGTTTATGTGAGTGGTTACTGAAGGTGTTTGTCCTCTGTTGGAATACCTATGTTGTCGAACACAACAAAGCCTAACTGAAAGCATGTTTCTGAAGGTGCCGAATGTAGTGTCTTCAAAGAAAGCTTGGGACACTCTTGAAACTACCTATCAAGGTGTATCCAAGTTGAAGACTTTCAAGGTTTAAAATTTGAGAAGAGACTTTGAAAATATGATGATGAAGGACAGTGAGTAAGTTGATAGCTTCATGACTAGAGTAATGAATGTTTTGAATAATCTAAGGCAGTATGATGAAGACCTATCATACAAGAGAGTAATTGAGAAAGTTCTTAGATCTTTGCCAAAGAAATTTGAATATGTAGTTGTGCCCATAAAAGAATTTAAAGATATTAGTTTAATGCATATTGATGAATTAACTGGTTCTTTGATTGTTCATGAATCCATGATGTCCAGATATGACAATCTAGTAGAAAATGCCTTCAAATCCAAGTTGCATGTTTAAACTAGAGGCAGAGGTATAGGAAGGTCTAGAAGCAGATGAAGAGGCAGTCGATTTTCTAGTCAAAGAGACAACAAAAATGATTCAGAATCCGAGGAGAAAAATCAATAGAATCCTCCTAGTTTAAGGGGGAGTAGTCGTTGATATTGGAAGCAAGGTAATCAGAGGTACAATAAATATAAGGTACAATGTTATTATTGTAAGAAATTTGGACACTATGTTAACAAGTGTTGGAAGAATCAAGAAGATGTTGGAAAGCAGTCTGCACACATGACAAAAGAGTTAGAGGATGACCAAAAACCTGTGTTTTTGACTTGTAATGTCACCCAGGAAATTTCGAGTGATGTTTGGTTTTTGGATAGTGGATGTAGCAATTAGATGACTGGAAATAAAAAGTTGGTTTCCAGTTTAGATACCAATATTTAGTATGAGGTAAAGTTGGGTAATGATTGTAAGGTAAGAGTTAATGGTAAATGTGTGATTCTTGTTTATGATAAGAATGTTGAAAGAAGAAAAATAGATGATGTTTATTATGCACCTGGTATGGAATACAATATGTTAAGTGTTGGAAGATGATAGAGAAAAATTATAGAGTGTTCTTTAAGAACAAGGTATGTACAATTTATGATAAGTATCCAAGTAAGCAATTGATTGCTAGAGTAGAGATGATAAAGAATAGAATGTTTCCACTTATTATGAGAAATGATTTGACTGACTCTTTGAATTCTTATAAAGATAAAGGTTTGGATGAGTCATGGTTATGGCATTTGATATATGGCCATTTACATTTTGGAGGTTTAGATTTGTTGCAAAAGAAGAAAGTGGGGAAGGGGTGCCCAATATTCAACAACCAACAAGCTCATGTGAGAGATGCATACTTGCAAATTATCACATGGATAAATTTATTTCTGGAGTTTTGTACAAGGCTTAATCTCCATTGGAACTTGTTCACACAAACTTATGTGGACTGATGCAAACATCTTCATTGAGTGGTAATGTCTATTTTATGACTTTTATTGATGATTTCATTCGAAAAACTTGGGTTTATTTGTTGAAGTAGAAGTCTAAAGCTTTTGATATATTTAAGAGGCTTAAAGTTATGCTTGAAAAAAAGAGTGGAAAATATATTAAAGTCTTTAGATTATACAAAGGAGGTGAGTATATGCTAACTGATTTCATAGAGTTTTGTCAGTCTCATGGAATCAAGAGACGATTTACTACTTGTTATACTCCACAACATAATGGAGTAGCTGAAAGGAATAATCAAACCATTATGAATATGGCTCGAAGTATGTTGAAGGAGAAGCATATTCCAAATGAATATTAGGGCAATGCAGTTGTTTTTTTAGTATATATTCTGAACACGAGTCCAACTAAGAGTGTAAAGAACCAAGTTCCCTACGAAGCTTGGAATGGTAAGAATAGCAATGTATCCCATTTGAGGATTTTTGGGTGTGTAGCTTATGCATATGTACCTGAAGAAACAAGGAGAAAATTGGATGACAGAAGTGAGAAATGTGTCTTTGTTGGATATAGTGAGGAGTCTAAGGCATATACACTCTATAATCTCGTCACCAAGAAGTATGTTATCAGTAGAGATATTGAGTTCAAGGAAGAAGAAGCTTGGGATGATAGCATTGATAAAATTATTTCAGGGGGAGCTGAAATATCTCATGAAGATGATGATGGAGATGAGCAGGTCGTATAGGGTAGACAACTCACTCCACAGTCACATACATCTACAACAACAACTCCTGTAAGGAAATCACTAGGAGTCATCCCATTTCAACTAAGAATGCCCAAAACATATGAGCGTGGCGAGCCATAAGGTCATGGTGGACAACAAACATGATTAGAGGTGAGTGATGAATCAAATCCTACTTTAGCTTCATTAAGAAATAGAATTAGAGGTCAAAAGACTAGAAGTTTAAAAGAATTATATGAGAAAAATGATGAACTAGATCAAGTTTCAAATTTTGCATTAATATCATATGATCCTGTAAATGTTGATGATATTGTTAAGAAAACAGTTTGGGTAGAAGCCATGAATGAAGAAATCAATGCCATAGAAAGGAATAATACTTGGGAAATTATAGTATTTCTTGAAGATAAAAATTGTATAGGTGTTAAATGGATTTACAAGACTAAGTTAAATGTTGAAGGTGAAGTTGAGAAGCACAAGGCAAGGCTTGTAGATCAAGGGTTCATTCAACAACCTCGTATTGATTATAATGAAGCTTTTGCACCTGTAGCGAGGCTTGATATAGTAAGAATGGTGTTAGCCATTGTTGCTGTTGCTCATAATAAATCATGTATGTACCTCATGGATGTAAAATCTACATTTTTAAATGGTTTTCTAGAAGAGGAGGTTTATTTGAAACAACCTACAAGATATGAGATTGATGGACAAGAAGGTAAGGTCTACAGGTTAAAGAAATCATTTTATGGATTGAAACAAGCACCTGGAGTATGATATAGTAGAATTGATGAATACTTGAATAGTGAAGGATTCAACATGATTCTAAGTGAGACAAATCTGTATACAAAGGTAAATAAGGAAAGTAAACTCTTGATTGTGTTCTATTATGTTGATGATTTGATTTTCACCGAAAAAATTTTAGTAGATGAGTTTAAGAAAGCCATGAAAACTGAGTTTGAAATGACTGATTTAGGAATGATGAAGTATTTTCTAGGCATTGAAGTAAATCAATCTTAAGATGGTATTTTTATTTGTCAAAATAAGTATGCAAAGGACATATTGAAAAGGTCCAAGATGGTGAACTGTAAACCAACTGTAACACCAATTGCAATTGGAACAAAACTCGGTAAGAAGGATGAGGGGCTATGTGTTGATCCGACTATGTATAAAAGACTGGTTGGAAGTCTTATGCATTTGACAACAACAAGCCATGATATTATGTTTGTTGTAAGTTTGATTTTTAGATTTATGGAGTCTTCGAAGATCACCCATTGACAAGCTCGAAAAAGGATCCTAGGATATGTTGCTGGAACAACCAATTATGGTGTTTTGTACGCATCACATTCAAATTTTAAGTTGATTGGATATAGTGATAGTGATTTTGCAGATAGTGTAGATGATAGTGATTTTGCAGATAGTGTAGATGACATGAAGAGCACATCAGGATATGTGTTCAGATCAGAAGTTGTAGCTTGGGCTTCAAAGAAGCAACCCATTGTGAATTTATCATCTGTTGAGACAGAGTATGTTGTAGTAACAATAGCTGCATGTCAGACTGTGTGGATGAGAAGGATTGTGACTGAGTTGTTGCATGAACATCAAGAACCAACTCATATTTTTTGTGACAATAAATCAACTATTGCACTGTCACATAATCAGGTTTTCCACAATAAAACTAAGCATATTGATACAAAATATCATTTTATTCGAGAGATGATAAACAATGATGAAATTTCTATAGAGTTTTGTAAATCTGAAGATCAGTTTGCAGACATGTTTACAAAGCTCTTGGCAAAGAAATTATTTGAAATTCACAGAAAGAACATTGTGGTTTGTGAACTTTAATATTGGAGAGTTTTTTTTTTGGTGAAATGATTAAGGGGGAGAATGTTAGAAAATTAATCACTCCACCGCCCAAAAGAGGGCTTAACTTAATTGATCGAATTTTGAAGAGTTACCACCTCCCATAAATTAATTACCATCGCCTTAACCGCCTTATTCATTTAATGATCGAAGAGTTATCACCGCCACATCTTTTGATTTTTGACTCATCAATCACCGCCACATCTTTTGATTTTTGACTCATCAAATATCAAACGGGCAATGAACCATTAATGTTCTGAAAAACCAAATTCGACTTACGTATAGTGAAGGAGCAAGTTAACTGACTAATTCTATCAATGTTGTATGCATCTATGTAATTCATATTTTAAAAGGCATATACAGATAGAAAAAATTGATAATAACATTTTGAGAGTGTTAACATGGGATTTTATACTCTGTTTTTGTTTGAATCTAAGTTTGTAAATTCATGATAATGTTCAGTTTTGTTAACATGCAGACTCTATTTACTGTTTGAAAACTTCAGTGAAATCCTTATGTTGTGCATTGTTTTGTTGTAGAATCTTGTTGAGTTTTTGGTACAAAAGTACTGGGTGAATTTAATGTTGTAGGGAATGATTCACTGAAGTTATTTTGCTGGAACATGAGTTTTTAGTGTGTTGTTATAATTCCTTTGCTTTTTTACTGTAAAGTCATTTTACTCTCTATTGAAACACCCCTGTTGAAAAAGTTGTTGTAGAACAAAGTATCAATCTTTGTGTATGATGCAGGAGTGATTCACTTAAGTTTTTTGTTGTAATAGCTTTTATTATTTATTGAAAAAACACGTAGCTGAAATACCTAGCTGTAGTTTACAAGTGCTGCTGAAATACTAATTGTAGCTTACCGGTGTTGTTACACAGTGCTAGAACTCGTGTAATAGCTGTTCGTTGTTTTCTGAAGGGCTCCCCTGCATCCTTCAGAAATCACTGAAGGACAAATCGTGAAGGCAGACAATTGAATAGAAACAGTCTGCAAATCTGATGTCTCTATTGCTGTTAAAAAAATAAATCCGTTTATGAGATCTGTGTCCAGCGATCTGTTCAATATTCCGTGATTTGCATCTGGCCAACCATTAATCACTGCGTAGGTATCAATTTACTTTTGATGAATTCTATGGGTATTTGATGTTCTAGCATAGTTTACAGTGAATTCCTAGAAATCTCCCATCCGTCGAATTATGGATCGTGAAATTCGATTTTTGCACTTCTTCAAAAATTAGCACATGTTTTTATTAGCTAAAGCACTGTGTCTCTCTACATTAGTGGCACAATATGTGTGGGATATTTTTTGTGCGATCCTTATCCACAACCGATCAAATTCTGTAGCGGTGAAATTCTACAACACTAGTCTTTGGATGATGTATTCAGAATGGCTGCTATCACGTATCTTATTTGCAGACTGTTTCACCTTCAAACAACAGATGAAAAAGGATGTATGCACCGTTTTTAGACCTGTTAGGCAGCCAACAGATCGGACACAATGTTGAAAGGACTGCTTCAGCAATGTATCTCGTATTTGAAGTCAAGGCTTAATGTGAAATGCTCTCCATGGAAGAATGGTAAATTGGTCAACATCGCTAGCTGTGAGTTGTCTTTCATGAACCAGTGAGTCAATTTTCGATTTTCGTGATAGAAAAACGCTCAATTCTCTTCCATCGAATATTGTCTCAAATTCCCCGGTACACAATATTAAAACCTCGCTGAACCCATGGATGAGACCAACCTTTGTCTGGTGATAGTGTGAAGAGTCTGCGACACACCCAACTGAAGATGCCCCACGCGTGGCTAAAAACGACGGATTGGTACACGTCTCAACAAATAAATTCAAAACGGATTTGTTGTTGTTGCAATAAAAGTTGAAAATGGATTCCAGATCCATAGGTCTCCTAATTTCTATGTTTGGAGCAGCCCACATGCTTCAAAACTTTGTTGGAAATAAGGAGGTGCATCCCACAAAAATCAAAACGTTCACGATTTGTGCATGGTAAAATATAAAAACTAATCCTTTTCATTCCACTGAACGTGTTATGGATATAATGTTAGAAACGAGTGACAACGAATTCTCCCATGAATAGGATTTCAGGGCTTATAATCCAGTATTGGTTGTAATCAATACAACCAAGTTAGAATATGGATGAGATTGTATTTAATAATCAGTTTTCTTGTGTAACGTATATAAATTTATGTACAAAAATGAGGAGTGTGAGATGAGTTAATCTGAATAATAAGACAACCGATATTTATGTTTGATGGACGTAGCCCAACATTTGAGTGAACCACATTAAATCTATTTGTTTTAATTCTATGCTTGAATTATAATATTTGTATTTCCGCATTTGCAAATCCAACAAGTGGTATCAGAGCATTCAAGTTTTCAAATTAAGTGTGAAACAAACGTCTATCACTAAAGAGGTGGCAAAATCTGGTTAAGAAATTAGTAGTGATAGAACACGAGCTCAGAAAACGCGTCAATATCCAAATTTCTACAGATCTCTCCTCTCTAAGGTCGCGGCAGCCCTTAGTGCACACTTTACACTTGAGTAAATATCCAAATTTCGACAGGCCAGCCATAACAGGAGGTGCGACGACTCCACAGTTAATTTTTCCACATTTTAGCAGGCCAACTATGCCGTGACGTGCGGTGACCCTTTGAAGCAGGTAGGCCACTCACATTGAGAGGTGCCATGACTTTAAAATTTTTTATGAGGGCAATGTATGTTTTAAAAAAGTTAACTTATGGTCTTGAAAAAGTTTAAATTATGAAAGGAAAGTTTGACTTTGTTATTTAAAGTTGAAGGGTTTTGAGGTGAATGTTTAAAGCATTCAAAAATGGTGGAGGAATTAAAACAATTGTGAATATTTTATTAAAAAGGGAATTTTATTTTCTAGGTGAGGAAAATGAAAGGTTAGTAAAATGATTTTGTTTTTATTAAAATTAAACCTTGTAAAGTTTAAAGTATTATTCCTTCATATATTTTTTCAAAGAGTCTTGGTTATTACAAGTAGTGGTGTTTGTTCTTTATGTTTCCTCTAATGGCAAAGACGTAGAGTGTTAAGTTCGAAATTGAGAAATTAAATGGCAAGAACAATTTTGAGATCTAGAAGGTTAAGATACACAATTTGCTCGTACAACAAGGCATGGTGAAGGCGTTTTTTGAGAAAAACAAAACAACCTGCGACCATAACAGATGATGACTGGGATGAGATGGATGCGAGAGAACTGAGTGCCATACGCCTGTGTTTGGTCGACAATGTACTGTTCAACATTGTTACAGAGAAGACATTAGTCAGTTTGTGGTCAAAACTGGAAAGCATGTACATGATGAAATCCTTGACGAACATGATCTTCCTTAAAAGGAAATTGTACAGTTTGCGCATGAAGAAAGGTACGAAGATAGTTGATCATTTGAATACTTTTAATACTCTCTTAGTTCATTTGACTAGCATGGGAGTGAAATTTGAAAGTGAAGATAAGGCAATTACATTATTGTTTTCTTTGCCCGCGTCATGGGATCACTTTGTTACCTCTATTAGTTTTAGTTCAACATAAAGTATTGAGTTTGATGATATTGTTGGAGCTTTAGTGTTTGAAGAAACAAGGAAGAAATCAAATCTAGAAACCTCTACATCTGAGGCGATGGTGATCAGAGGCAGGCCTAAAGAAAGAGGACACAGTTAGAGGGATTTCTCTCGGTCAAAGTCGAAGGGCAGAAAGAGAAAACTTAAGTGTTGGTTTTGTGGCAAATATGGACACCTAAAGAAGGATTGTTTGAAGCAACAACAAGCCTCCAAAGAAGACCCTCCAAAAGAGACGAAAGAAGCAAATGCAACCGAAACAAGTTCAGGTATGACTGATGAAGTTTTATCAATTAATATTGGTTCACGTCATGATCAACAATGGTTATTAGATTATGGTGCTTCAAACCACATGTGTCTTCATAGACACTGGTTTATTACTTATTAGTCTATAGATGATGGAATAGTTTACATGGGAAATGATATCTCATGTAAAATTGTGGGAATTGCTAGCATTTGAATTAAGATGTTTGATGGAATTGTTAAAATATTAATTGATGTAAGACATGTACTTGAGCTTAGGAAGAACCTAATCTCTTTGAGAGTCTTAGACACAGGAGGATATAAGAGTATTGTTCAAGGTGGAGTTATGAAGGTCTACAAAGGAATACTACTGGTTATGAAAGCAAAGAAGGTTGAAGGTCTACAAAGGAATCCTACTCGTTATGAAAGCAAAGAAGGTTGGTAACATGTTTCTGTTAGAAGGAATGATTAAATCAGATCATGCGACAATGATATCTGAGAACGACAGTGATTCTGTTCGACTGTGGCATCAACGGTTGGGCCATATGAGCGAACAAGGATTAAAGGTATTAACTGATTGCAAGTTACTTCCTAGTCAAAAGTCTTTAAAGTTAGATTTCTGCAAGCACTGTATTTATGGAAAACAGAATAGGCAGAGATTTAAAATCGGAAGACACACTAGTGAAGTATTTCTTGACTATATCCATTTTGATGTTTGGGGACCATCCCCTACTATTCATATGGAGGATCATCATATTTTGTAAATTTTATAGATGATTTCTCTATGAAGGTGTGGATCTATATGTTAAACAATAAGGCTGATGTATTTACAGTTTTCAAGGAGTTTAGAGCTTTAGTGGAAAAAAACATTGGTATTAGGTGGAAATATTGTCGTTTAATTCCCTTAGTACTTGCCCAACTATTTAATTTGCCAATCCAAGGTTTGTAGGCTTACGAAGCACACACACTATATATGCGGTATTGAAGTAGAAGTAATCTAATCTAAATTGTTGAAATAAAATTAATCTAAGAAAGCATTGAAAGACTAACTAGGAAAGCATGCAATTAATCTAGGAAAGCAATACAACATGTGAAGAGTTTGAAAGACAAAAGACATATTTGATCTCACACAATAATTCTATCTCAAATTACATTACAAGAATCAAATGACAAATCATGAAAGAATGACAAATGAAAGACTACAAATCAAAGCTAAGAATCCCCTTCTAAGACTTCAAGCTAATCTAAGTCTAATCTCTCATCTCTAACTCCCCCAAAATGAAGAGAGAACGCTCTCTTTTATACATCAGAGTCTTGAAGATAAGATAAGAGTCTCATAATTACAGATCCACTATTCTCTCAACCACTTTCCTATTATTACACGATATGATCCCTTCAAATCCTCCACACATCTCTCACAAATCTTGGATGATTGTCCCAAATATTCTTCAAATCTTCAAAGCTTGAAGATGAAATTCGAATTTGAGACTAGGTGGTAATATTCGACTTTGTTGAAATCTTCGAATATACTTGTACACATCATAAAAATCATCCAACCTTGACATATAATGAAAATATGTTAATTTCTAATATTTAATCACAAATTCACTTATAACACTAAAATGAATACAATGGAAAATAATAAGGAGAAACCCAAATATCATTATGGAAATGGTATGATAAAAGGTTTATTAGGACCATGAAATGTAAGTAATGGTGAAGGGGAAATATGATATAAATGTGACATTTCTAAGTCCTAACACCCCCCCAATTGAACTTGTTGCATGTCCTCATGCAACTGTGCATGGATTTTCTTAGGAACTTTTGGCATTCAGACTTTGGCTTTGCTTGATGATGCCTTTTTAATAAGGAATATTTGTAGGATTTGAAATACAGGAGTAGAAGCATGTAAAATACATGTATAACAACATGTAATACATTTGTAACAACATGTGAAATATGTGTAACAACATGTGAAATTTTCTTATGATTGGTTCTTGTGTGACAACTATGAATACACAAGATGAATTTTTTTTATGGTTGGTTCTTGTGTGACAACCATGAATACAAAGAATGTTGGTTCTTGTGTTAACAACATTCATTTCACTTATTTGTTTTCTTGCTACAATAATTTAGTCATATACTCACTGAAAATAATAATAAGCTCTCAATGTGCATAAGAAAACATCATTGTGTATAAGAAATCCTTTTCTTTATCTTTATGAATCATGCCAATATGTATATCAATCAAAATGCAACAAAGTGTCATTGGAAAAGAAATATTACTGAATCATAAATGGAGTGATTATAGTGTAAAAATGGAATACTAGTAGTGAATATATTCCCCTCCTCCCAACTGAATCGGTTGCATGACCTCATGCAACTTAGTGTAGGTCATGGAAGGAAAGAGAGCATGGCGAGGAAATTTTCCAGAATATTCATTATTGGTGTTCGACAACACAGGTATTCCAACAGAGGACGAACACCTTCAGTAACCACTCACATAACCAGATCAAAGATCAACACACCGATGTTTTCACGTGGTAAAACCCTATGGGGAAACATCCACGGCCCCAACCAACGCAACCACTTGGAGTAGTTTATTAATGCAAAGAAAAAGATTACAGAGAGATTTTACAAGAGAGTTTCTCACAATCGATCATCGACAAATGACCCTCCATGCTCTTTAAATAGAGATCATGGACCAATCGGGTGTTAAGCCACGGATCAATGGCCGTTAAGATCGAGGAGAGTATGAACTGTCGGATCACTCTATGTCGGGAACATATTGTGACCGTCGGATTTTGTAACTACAAATGCATACTAATTCGTACTAAAGAAACACACTTTTACCTAACGACATATTAGACCAAGTAGATCTTAAATAACTCCTAAGTGTCTAAATATCCTAACATCCCCTCTTAAGAACAACTTGGGATAGGATTGAAGGATTTACAATAATGCCACAAATAGGAGAAGGAAGGAGGCATTACAGCCTATCCCCCCTTAATGACAACTTCCTGAACTCCTAACATAGATCGAAGTTTGGAAAACTTCTCTTCTGTAAGAGACTTTGTGAAAATGTCTGCAACTTGATCTTCTGTAGGGAAAAAGAGCACTTCAATAACTTGATCATGAATGAGCTTTCTGATGAAGTGCATGTGTAGC
>JASDQU010102555.1:243696-284856 GCA_032191745.1 Picea mariana
CCCTATAGCCTCTTTCATGGCATAGAAGGTAGATACAAACACAGAATATGCACTACCTATCTTAGAAAGAATAAGATATATGCAACGCTCTTCGTCCATTTTTATCTTACTTTCTTCACAAAAAAATTGAGTGTTTTAAACTTATATAGATAGTCTCCAAGGCAAGAAAAAATCATTTGGACTCAAGGTTAGTATTTGATTTTCTAACTGTTATGCTCGAATAATATTGAGTTTACCAAACACAGATTCAATCTTGTCCCACACTGCTTCAGGGTCATCAATTCCTTCAAGATGGTACCTTAGATCAGGAGAGATGGACATTCCAATTAGTCCATGTGCTTCGTCATTCCTATTATCCCATTTGGCTTTCTTATCATCATCAGTGGGGGTTGTTTCTGTTGCCATGGTAATCCGATACATGCCTTTACTTCTTAATAAATCTTCCATATGGGATCTCCATTGGAAGTAGTTGTTGTTGGTAAGCATGACAATACTTGTATAAGCCATATTAAATATGTAGATAATGCATATTTAAAAACTGAAACTAATGATCTGGATGGAAATATCTCGAAAAGTTGTACGGTTTTAAAAAAAACGGCACTGAAAACGGATTTCCGAGGTGAGAGTTATTCCCCTTTTAAAAAAAGGCATAAACGGTAACCAAATAACCACGTGATAGTGTAAGCTACTTTATGAAGTGACCCACTTTTATAAAGAGAAGTGGGGATCACTTTTTACAATGAGGTTACCTTATAACAGAAAAGTTGCATGCAAAATAACTCTAAAATAAAATATAAAGCTACTTATAGTGATTCAATTTTATACTTGAAGTGAAATGCACTTTACAATTTATAGCATGAACTTTTTCAAAAAAGGTAACAAAAGAGAGACTTGAACTCAAGACCTCTTACTTAATAAGGCAAGTTTTAACCAAATGGTTTAGAAAAACATATTGTAAGGTTCAGAAGGAGGATTGGGGTTGTTGTTGTTGTTGTTGTTGAAGACAGCCTTGGAGAGCATGCTCCAAAAAAACTCTTTTCACACAAGAAAAAAATTTCGCTTCTTGATGACAAGGGTTAGATCTCGGTTAGCTTACCCGGAAGATGCACCTTTTCCTATCTGTTTCTGATTTGCCAAGATCGCAAAAGGCATGGGGCAAAGAGCATACACATATCTAAAAGAGTAGAAGCCTTAAAATAAAAAATACAAACCGAAATAAAAACAAAACTTTGCAAAAAATTTAAAAAAAATGCATACTCAGACTTTATACCTCTGGATCTGACTGTAATGGCCGTATCTTGGGCAAACGGAAACCTTTTGGAGTGAAACAAAAAGTGTTCCTGAATGAAATGAGTGCTCTAGACGCAATGGAATAGTCCTCTCAGCCTAGAAATGTATGGAAATGCCAGAAAATGGAGATGAGGCAACTCGGCTTCACGATCTTGATCTACAACAAGAGCGGGTCTTCAAATAGGCTCTGATACCATGTTCGACAACACAGGTATTCCAACAGAGGATGAACACCTTCAGTAACCACTCACATAACCATATCAAAGATCAACACATCGATGTTTTCACATGGTAAAACCCCTACGGGGAAACATCCACGACCCCAGCCAACGCGACCACTTGGAGCAGTTTATTAATGCAAAGAAAAAGATTACAGAGAGATTTTACAAGAGAGTTTCTCACAATCGATCATCGACAAATGACACTCCATGCTATTTAAATAGAGATCATGGACCAATCAGGTGTTAATCCACGGACCAATGGCCGTTAAGATCGAGGAGAGTATGAACCGTCGGATCACTCTATGTTGGGAACATATCGTGACTGTCGGATTTCCTAACTACAAATGCATACTAATGCATACTAAAGAAACACACTTTTACCTAACGACATATTAGACCAAGTAGATCTTAACTAACTCCTAAGTGTCTAAATATCCTAACAATTAGAAAATAAGGAATTACATGATTAAAGATTAGAAAAGAACATACCTCCACTTACCCAAGAATGATGATGAACAATTCAATAGAAATATGGCTGATACTGGTGTTGAAGCATGGAAGATGTCACTACTGCAGGATCATGAAAAAGTAACTGCTAATGTTGTTGCTGCTGTAACTAGATCATGGGAAGTGAAGGAATCTGAATTGCTATTGTTGAATCATGAAAAATGTGGAAGGAAGAGAATGTGGATTTGTGGTACTCTCATAGATCTAAAATGAAACTACTATAACTGCTGAGGGAATCATGAAAAAGTGTATAGTCTTCACCCACTACAAATCGATGGTACAATTCTAGTCATGCAAATAAATGTGTCGTTGTTGAGCATGAAGAGAAATCATTGGAGTATCGACCATTGATAAATGTCATTAACCAATGCGATATAAACTCATCAGTGATGTCAATGAGTGCCAAGGTACCTGAGTACATCTTGCGAAGTGCGAATAGATCAATTGAGGTTGATCCACTTGCAAGAAATGATGATCAAGGAACATTGATTTATTCCCATGATTGTCAGCGAGAGAACTTTCCATTAAAGCATGCAAGCCTCTAGGTACTCAAAATGGACTCTAGTCTATTTCCCAGAGAAGGTGCTGAGGTTGATGGGGCAAGACTATTGAAAGGTGGGCCTTAAGGAATTCCACATCTGTCAACGCAAGTTTTTATAAAAAGATTGGTAGGACTAAAAGATAGATCTCAGTAGCAACAATGTGTATGGCAAGGAAATGTAATCATGAAAGGGAGTTTGTTTTATTCAGAAGGAAACCTGGAAAGGCAAAAATGAACTGAAAAAGATAAAGGAAATGATATATGCAACTCAGAAAGATAGGGATGTGCAAAGTCATGATGGATAAGGCAATGGAAGATGGCTTCAACACAAGGATGATCGATGTGCTAACAAGGAGTAATTTAGGTAAGCATATCGTGATGCAAAATGGTTTGTTTAGTAACAACATGTTACAAATACAGGAGTAACAACATGAAAAATACATGTGTAACAACATGTAATACATGTGTAATAGCATGTAACACATGTGTAACAACATGTAAAATATATGTGTAACAACATCGTGATGAAATATATAATGAAGATCAACTCCTTCAAATTGTTCACAAACATGTTTTTCTTAAAAATGTTGTGTTTCTTGAAGATCACTGCACCATGAATTACGAGCATCTTGTTCCTGCAATCAATCTTAATACTAATCCTACAATCAAACTTTTGAGAAAAACGTAAGATGTGAAATGCAAGATTAAGTACAAATGTGAACAAATTCAAAATAGAAAATAAATGTAGTTATACCATCATTGACTCCGCTAAACTGACTTAAGAAAAACAAAGAAACGTTAAACATAAAAACATGTATTTATTACTATTTTCAAGAATGTTTTAAAGTGTCCATTTGCAATTTTTGTTTGTTTTGTTTTGTTTTGTTTTTTATTTTTTATTTTTTATTTTATTTTAAGTTATATTTTTTTTTAATTGAGCTTATTATTAGGTTTGACACCACACTTACTCAAAGGAAGCAAAATAAATGCATTCACCATGAGAAAAGAATCAGTTTTCTGCATAATCATCATCAAATATATTGAATAGTTAGGGCATACAAGTCTCTGTGACAACCAATAAGAAAAATCAACAATCAATCCTAAAATACAATGCCAAACTGGTCCATTTGTGCTATCTGCAAACAACCGGAGATGAAATGTACATGTGATCCATGAACCACCCTCTTCCCATGGAGGTCTAGATACTGGATCTATTGGCCAACACATTCCTGCATAGAAGAGAAGTTCCTAACGACAAGGATATAATTATTGTGAATGGCCATGGCTTTTGCTCATAGAAGCGATGAATCACTCATGTAAATTACTGAAATTTTCACCACTAAGTTTGTCGATCAATGGGATTTTAGTTTTTCAAACACTCGCAGATCACTTACCTCGTCTCTCCTTCTTAATGAGAAAAAACTTATGAGCGCCAAGTATTAAAGTTTTTCTCCAGATCTGTTGATGCATATAGGCACGTGGCGAATGGGGAAGGAACAATGTCTCTGCTACCTTGAGTGATATATAAAAATGAATATGAGAAAGAGTCAAAGACAAATAAGATTTGATTTAACACCCATTATCAACGACAAGGTTGCATTCAAAATTGGCGTGGAGATTTTCCAAGGTCGAGTGCATAAACACAAAGTTTTAGTTATGTTGATTCCTTGGGCTCGTGAACTACAATTCATAGGATACATTGATGTGTACGCAATCAAAGAAATGATCCACCGAAAATTTGCCAGAAATTCCTTGCATTAATGTGAGCACATTGGCTTTCATTGCTTTGATGTTTTTGGTTCAAATATTTCAACTTAATGAGGAAAGCAATCAATCGGTTTCCAATGATTTGGGGATTGATCTCCATTATTGAGGAATACTAATGATATCCAAGATCGATATCATGTTCAATCTTATTCTAAACTGATTACCATATTCACAGTGCTCTACTTAAATCCCGTACATCGTTAGAGGAAATAAATTTAGCAAGATTCTAGCAAAAGGTGGTAAAAACAGTGGGATACGTAGCAATTAAAAACTACCACAAAGAAGATCTCATCAATGCAGAGATGCCGTGTTATCCATGAATAATATCACTTAGATTGATTCTGAGATCACAATAGCAGATTCAGGAAATAATTGCCTTGAATGGTCATGGGAAACACTCAACTGCCTGAAGATATGTTAAGATAATGATCAATCCCTACAAAGATTGGAATTTCTAGGTGTACAAAGAAAATGGCTGTGTTTAATCTTCCCCAAAATATATGCAGTCAAAACATTTTATCAGATGTGATTCCCTCCACGATGTATGTTCAATAAATGGTTATGTAACAACCAATTAAAATTGTTAGTCCAGTCGTGCATGCATGAATCTTAGGGATATGGATCATGGGAGAAGTGAAAGGTAGATGTTGCAGTGCAAGTTGTCTCTCTAGCATGGTATGTACAACTTTGATTGACCAAAATGTATGTTACTGGGTGAGTTTGTATGCAGGTTTTCACTCCATATCGAAAGAATGAAGGTAATGAAAAATTGATTTTGATGGAATAATTGCAAGCTAAGGAGGAAGGGTAAATATGGCATCAAAACTAGAAATGGACCAGTCTGGAAGTTAAAAATGAGAAGAGCACATGCATGACACTATTCAATCACTGTTACAACAAAAACATCACTGTTTCAGTATATAAAATTTCACTATAGTAGCATGTAAATTTTTTGTTGTAACATGTAAATTTTTAGATGTAACACCATGTAAAATTTTTGCTGTAACAACGTGTAAAATTCAATGACTGTTTCAACATGTAAAGACTCGGCTTCATTTTTTATTATTTCCTAATGCCACTATTGTTTTATTGTTTGCAGATCTACAAATTTAAAAAAAAATTTAAGCAAAATGGAACAAATTGCAAACGAAAAACAGATTAGGGAATTTTTTTCATAGTCAGCAACCAAAATTCTTCCTGAAATCAATTTAGACATCCTATTTTTTGATCCTCATGACCACTTGAAGTGCGGAGGAGAGCATACTTATTCTAAGTAAAAGAAAAAAAATGAAAATTAAAACCTACCTACTCTATACTAATTAGAATAAAAAATTAGTTACGTGTAGGCAAATTTCCAGTGGAGCCATTGACATAATAGTAACAACAATATGTTCAGTGGTAATTTTTCAAATGAATAATGGAAATATTCGAGAGTGAATGAATCTAGTTGTTGTGACTGCAAAATTTCTAAATAAAAAAAAAAAAAATGGATCTAATCGAGTACTTACTTAGAACCATTTCTCGATATATCTTTTGTAGGAGCGATTTCCCTCCTTCAGAACGTGTTGCATCTCCTCATTGTCCTCCTAGATCTCTTTCTCACATAATTTTTCTTCATTAAATGTTTAGGATCCCTCGAATATTGATTCCTCATTTGTTGCTGGAGGAGTAATTAAGCTTGTCGCTGCTGTCAATATCTCCTCTTTGTAAGAAGAGGAGATCCCAACTTTTCCAGGCATCTGAGTGAGTTGCTCCAATCTTAAACTCATAGTTAAATCATATTTAAAAAGAGGTTCTTACAACACCCAAATAAAAATAAAAAATAAAAAAAAATTGAAAATCACACTTGCTGAAACACATTAAAACCTCTTCACAGTTGCAAAAATTGAAATTGCAGAAATTGAAAGTCACACTTTGAATGCTCTTTCCTAAATGAGGCCGATGTCTTAGCTCATATTTAGGAATATGTTGGCAGGGAGAAATTGAGGAGTCTACACTCAAGTAGCTGCTATGACCCCTTACCAACACATGCAGACACACTTGCAGGAATTCAAATCTACACTTACGCTTGCAAGAATTGAAACACTCCCTACATGCCCTTAACCATATGTCACCTCAGAGTTAGGAGCATGACTAATCACACTTGCATGAAAATTCAAACTAAACTTCAATCCATCGTGCTTCCCCAGCAATGGCGCCAAAATGTTAGGCATAAATATTGTGATTTAATTCCGTTGTAGTACTTGCCGAACTATTTAATTTGTTAATCTAAGGTTTGTAGGCTTATGAAGCACACACACTATATATGCAGGACTTAAGTAGAAGTAATCTAATCTAAATTGTTGAAATGAAATTAATCTCGAAAAGCATTGAAAGACTAACTAGGAAAACAAGAAATTAATCTAGGAAAGAAATACATGTGAAGAGTTTGAATGACAAAAGACATATGTGAGCTCACACAATAATGCTATCTCAAATTACATTACAAGAATCAAATGACAAATCATGAAATCATGGCAAATGAAAGAATACAAATCAAAGCTAAGAATCCCCTTCTAAGAATTCAAGCTAATCTAAGTCTAATCTCTCTTCTCTAACTCCCCCAAAATGAAGAGAGAACACTCTCTTTTATACATCAGAGTCTCGAAGATAAGATAAGAGTCTCATAATTACAGATCCACTATTATCTCAACCACTTTCCTATTATTACACGATATGATCCCTTCAAATCCTCCACACATCTCTCACAAATCTTGGATGATTGTCCCAAATATTCTTCAAATCTTCAAAGCTTGAAGATGAAATTCGAATTTGAGGCTAGGTGCTAATATTTGACTTTGTTGAAATCTTCAAATATACATGTACACATCATAAAACTCATCCAACCTTGAGATATAATGAAAATATGTTAATTGCTAATATTTAATCACAAATTCACTTATAATACTAAAATGAATACAATGGGAAGTAATAAGGAGAAACCCAGATATCATTATGGAAATGGTATGATAAAAGGTTTATTAGGACCATGAAATTTAAGGAATGGTGAAGGGAAAATATGATATAAATGTGACATTTCTGAGTCCTAACAACTTGTAGATCTATTAAATGTTTAAGAATTGATAATGGTGGTGAATTTACATCAATGGAGTTTGAGAATTATTTCAAGGAATTTGGGATCGATAGGCATAAAACCACTGCCTATACTCCTCAACAAAACGGAGTTGTTGAATGCATGAACATGACTCTTATAGAGAGAGCAAGGAGTATGTTGAGTAATGCCAACTTGCAACAGGAACTATGGGTAGAAGTTGTATCTACAACTTGTTATCTAGTGAATCAATCACCATCAACAACAATATAATGCAAAATTCCTGAAGAGGTATGGACAGGTCACCCTTGTAGTTATTCTAATCTTTTTTTGGTTGTGATGCCTATTCTCTAATTTCGAAACATCAACATTCTAAATTAGATCCAAAATGAAAAGGGATTATCTTTGTTTGATATGGTGATGGTATTAAGGGGTACAGGTTGTGGGATCCTACTGCCCACAAGATCACCATTAACAGATATGTAATATTTAATGAATCATCTCTCATCAAATCAAATGTAGATGTTCAAATGAAACAGGAAGAAGCACCAAAGTATCAACAAATTCAGTTTGAAACCAATGGGGGTGAACATGAACAAGTTTCATAAGATGTTCATGAAGAGTCTCCTGTAGAAGAGTAAGACATGGTTGATGATGATATTCAATAGATTGTGGTGTTGGCCCTTGACCAAGTTTTGAGGATCCTTAGTCATGTTTGACCTACTTTTGGGACTTCAACAGACAAATGAAGGCAGAGTGCAAGTTGAAGCGGATATCGCAAGATCTCGGCCCCTTTTTAGGGTTTTTTGGGTTTAGGGCTTATATAACGAGTATGGGGATGTTCGCTCATGGGTTTACCCATGTTTAGGCATATTTTATAATGTATAAATAGAAAGCTAGGCGATGTAAGTAACATGTGTATGTTTTCTAAGTGCAAAGGCAAGTGTGTGATGCTAAGTGATAAGTGCAATTAATAGTTGTAAATGCTTTGTGCATACTATCTGAGACTTTCATGGCTAAGTGCAAGTGACTGTAAGAGATTAAGTAGAATCTTTGTGCTGTAACCTAGCTCGAGGAAGGAGGATTTGGTGAGGTGCGCGCAGATCTCTTGTCCTATGCAGAGTAGGATCTTGTGGATTTGTGCATGTAGTTGATTGACTGAAGATAATAAAAGAGAAGAAGAGTTGGTGGACGTAGCCCTAGGATGGGGGTGAAACATGTATATCTTGTGTTGCTATGCTTTGTGCGATGTATTGATGTGTTTATGTGTTTACTTGCTTAAGTTCTTTGATATAGATGCATGATAGATAGATCTGTTAATTCTTTGTGGTTAATAATATGGATGGATTCTAGATCTAGCCTATGTGAATGTGCTTAGTGATTTAATATGCTAGATCTAGGTGAAAACTGCAATGCTCTGTAATTAATGTTTTATATGTGAAGTAGATACTGGTTAAATAATGATGAAATATAAATGTTAAGTGCTTTGTTAAGGTGTTGTAATCACATATCGATGTCCCAGCTAAGGTTGCAGGCATCTGAGTCCTGCAACCACCCCTTCCTATACCTTGGGTGAGACTTCATCTGCTTCGCAGGTGATGCTGAAAGGGTCGGTAGTTATGGTTTTGTTGGTGCGCTCTTGAGCATTGAACCCTGGGTCTTCCCCTGTGCCAACAAATGGTTCCATTGCTAGGACCTAAAATTGTGATTGTTGGGAACTGAATAAAAGAAAGCTCTGTTCATAGATTTGTTGCTTTAGTGTGCAATAGTCTACTTAACTTGTGAAGCTCTGTGCTAAGAAGAAAAGTGAGATCTGAAGAAAAGAGGTAAGATCTAAAGGCTTTGTGCTTTGTTAAAGGTAATAATAGTGAAAAGTTTTGATTGAAAAAGGAAAGATAAGTGGAAATTTTTGTTTCAAAAGTATGGATCTAGGTATGTTTGATAAAAAAATTCCTAGCTTGAAAAGTAGGGCATAGCTAGATGAAAGAAGGTTTGATATTAGTAGATCTGATAGAAATAGTGAAATATATGTTATTCATATGCATATAATGAATGTTTGGACTAACAAATGGATGCAAAATCCTAGAAACAATTTTTTGTAGGTTAGTTACTTTGACCCTAGTGCGCAGTACATGAAAGGTTGAGGATCATTCAAAAGAAAGAGAGGATTAAATATTTTCTATAGTTGCATAAGACCAGGACATCTTGCTAAGGAATACCCTGGTAAAATACCTGGTTGTCTTTGTTGTAAATCTATGGATCATGAAGTTTTGGATTTACCTAGAATGATTGATAAGGTTGAAAGAATGAATATGAGGCAAGAAAACCCTAATAAAAGTCAAGAAACTGAAACTATGACAAAACCCCAGAAAGAGTCAAAGATTGTGTTACTGCAAATGAAAGAAACCATGAATGATCACTGAAATATCAACTTATCAAATATATTCAAAGAAAAAGAGCGCATAGAAACAAGAATAGGAGACTTCGACATCGACTGTGTTCTGGATGAGGAAACACAGGTGAATATTATGACAGAAAGCACCTGGGAAATTTTAGGAAATCCTGCTATGATTCCATCATTAGGAGGAATAGGATTATTTAGAGGAAAGTTGATAACCCTATGTGGAAGACTCAC
This sequence comes from Picea mariana, assembly GCA_032191745.1. Lineage (NCBI taxonomy): Eukaryota > Viridiplantae > Streptophyta > Pinopsida > Pinales > Pinaceae > Picea > Picea mariana. Next base: position 253,749 of record JASDQU010102555.1, read on the forward strand.
CTAGATAGTTATGAGTGATCATGGAACTACGACAAAGGAATATTTTGAGGTTGTTAAATTTATTGGGAACAACGCCCCATTTCCTATGTTATTAGGAAAACCCTGGATTGAAAGAAATCAAAACAGAATAAAAGAAGAGAAAGTCTTAGAACAAAAGAAGCAAGAATTAAAAGATTTCATGACTAGGAGGATAGTGCACTTGATTGAAGAATAGGAGAATAGATCGAATCTATTTAAAACCAGAAACTTGGATGTCAAATTTGAACGAACACAAGAAGATTCAAGGAAGAATGGAGCACCTACCCCAGACAGAGAATAAGTATTTCCCTTGAACCCTATGAAAGAATCTCAACTACGCGAAGTTACTATGCCAAGAGGAGATAAGAATCAGAATGGGAAGAGGAACCCAGTAACGCATATCATAGGTAAATAGGATAGAAAGATCAATAAGAAGAAAGTGAAGCTAGAAAAAATACAGGAGGTTCCCGAGGGAACTTTGCAGAAGGAAGGTTTTAAAAACTGGAACTTCGTCAGAATATCAGAACAACACAACATGGAAATTCTCCATTGCAGAGTGATATATTCGTTGAAAGCATTATAACCATTATCCCAACACCCCGAAAAGTTAGAACAACAGTTATGACCAAAAATCTAACCATCGGACCATTGGCACCGCACCGTAACAGACAACACTGCATTGATGAAGGCCTCTTGTCCATTGYAGAAGATCCATTACATCGTTGTCTACTTATTTCGTCGATTGTTGCACTGAGAACACTTTTGCGAATTGTATCCGAGCCAACAAGAGAAATCATTTCTACTGCAATGTGTTTATTGAAATCGACACTTGTTCCATTGCTTTGAGCATTCATTCATCCACCTGAGTTATCTGATMTGAGYGTGTATATCAGATGAGATCAACACCGCAGAGAAAGTCATTGAATAAGTTCTAATCGACCTTATGGAAGAGAGAGTGATGTCGAATGGAGTTCAAACTTCATCAATGTGAGGAGTGTAAGCCTCCCCATCAACTACTCGTGGATCTGAACCGTCCTGCGTTGCAGATGAGAAAAGAACCAAGCACAAAGATGACTTAGAAAATGCAAAGTTAATCCCATCTATTCTTCTCGATTACATCCCGCCTCTAGCTGGCGTGGTGAATCGTGACAGTGTCCTGAGGGACTTCGAATACACAGTCATCATGATGTACCTCCCGAAGGGGATACACACAGTCAGACCGTAGTTGGAGAGGATTCCAACCTTAAAGATCAATGACTATAATATAGGGGACCACAAGACCTACGACATGCTCGTGCCTCACAAGTACTTAACTAAGACAAAAGGAAAGAGATCGAAGATCATTCCATTTCCATGGACCATGAACATCGTGCAGTCCACTATCCTCAATGTCATGAAAATTCCACACTTTGGAAGGCACCAAGAGGTTAACGTGTGCGTTAAGATCCTATTGTAATGCTTCCATGGAGGTTATTTATGGTTAGACAGACGTATTACCATCGATCCAACATTGATCCATAGGACCACTATATTGAGCATGCAGGGACCCGATCCATAACACTTCTGCCTAGGGAAGGTTGCAGATCGCACATTGGCACAAAGATTAAAGACATATACAATGATGTAGAGAAGGGGACGCGAGGTTACAAGGTAGCCTCCATTCTGAATGGTGCAGTGTGCCTCGCTTCCCAGTTGATTTCTGGTAAGCTAGTCCAAAAGAACAGACCCACACAGGTCACAAGGTTTTTGGTTGACCTCGCAGAAAAGTGCATGGAGGTATTACAGATGAACTGGGTGAAGTACTTAGTCAACCAGCTAGAATTCGATTGATGCGAAGCTCAGGATCAGGGCTACGAGTTCCACTTTAGCTGGCTGTTGATCCTAATCACGTTTACATCTTGGGAGATGCCAGAAGGTGAGACCTTCCCAGACATTGAGTTGTTCAAACCACTTGATGCCAATTTCACCATGCTCTAGTACTCTAGTGACATGGAAAAACTGTGGCAGTTGAATGAAGTAATCCACACCTACTACCCACAGAAAAAGGTCTATCAAATCGTTTCCCCGGATGACACTAAACACTCTGGATAGGTTCAAACCCCTTATGAAGTTTCATGCAGACATGCATTTCATATATATCACTGCGTGTGTAGATGAGAATAAAGAAGAGCTTCAGTCATACTATAAGCTCATCGAGGAGGGCCTGGAATAAATCACTAAGGAATGGCCAACAAAGTTCCTTATATGAGTCGCTAAGGTAGAATTATCTGACCCAAACCTCATTGTAAGCCTAGTAGTTACTCGTGAGGAGTATAATGCACCCAACAGTAGAAAAAGGAAGAAGAAAGAAGATGTATAGGAACTGAGCAACGCCTCAGAAGATACTTCTTCAGATTCACCTGGCGGAGGAGGAGGTGACGAAGTGAACAAAGAGGAGAAAGAAGAAAAATAAGGGAAGAAGATAAGAAGGAGAAAGGTGACGTAACCCCGCCACAGAACCCCCTTGGTGATGCAGATCCATCGAAGAAAAGGAAGGTTTTCCCCATGAAACCTACATCATGGAAGAAATCCAAAGAAATAAAGCCGAAGTTGTTGGTAGTACGACTGTCGTTACACCAAAACCTACATGTGATTGGTAAAATCACCATCACCAGATTTCAAGGATCCACGAGAGGCAATTAGTCCCTTGTCATGATACACGCAGGGAGCACTGACTACTTGCAATCTCGTGCAATAATCTCCCCCTCAGTGCAAGCTGAGTGTGTATCGAACTCGTGACCTCTAGGTCTGATACCATTTGTTGGTAGTACGACTGTCGTTACACCAAAACCCACAGGTGATTGGTAAACTCACCACTACCAGATTTCAAGGATCCATGAGAGGCGATTAGTCCTTTGTCACGATACACGTAGGGAGCATTGACTACTTGCAATTTCATGCAACAGAAGCTTCAGACTATACTCATGATTGATGACTTCAATTTCATCATCGCACTCGTATCAGACGCTTTGCAGGGCATTTTGAAGAACAACAAAGCCATGCAAGAAGCCTTGTATGATAGAATCGCGACATAGATGAGAGGGGTAAAACATTCCCTTCAATCCAATCACGCAGTATCCACTACGCCCTCACTATTAGAAGAACTAGAGTTGGGAGATGAGCCTGCCCAACTCTGAAGACTAGCTGATGCAATTGAAGCCTTCCTTCGTCAAGCACAAGAAGATAAAGAACATGCCACAATGACCCTGAAGCAAGCACAAGAGGAAATGGAAGAGCAACGCTGAGTTTCGCAATAGTAGAAGGTTGCCTTCCAAAATAAGTTTGAAGAAGATAGAGCACAAATCCAGGAGGAGAAAGAGCAATTGCTCGCAGAGCAAGTTGGAATAAGAGAAGCAGTCGACAGAGCACTTCTCTTTGTGATAGGCTTAGAGAAAAAGGAGGAAGACCCATTGGAACAACAAGTAGAAAAACTTGTTGAAGATATCCAGTAGTTTTAATAGAGAATCACAGATCTAGAACTACGAATAGGGCCCAACACTTTGTAGGATGTGCAAGATCAAAGAGAAGCAACTGCTCGAAGAGTTGTTGAGAGAATCAAGGCCCTCATCATGAAATGTAAACAACTAAGTGATCGCAGTGCCTAGAATTATGAGCGACTCACTGAGGATTCTAAACTGAAGGCACTGGAGTCACAGCTCCAGGAGGAAAAGAAACAAGAAGAAACAATATAGGCGTAGTTGAAACCCCTGTCAGCAGTCGAAAGGATGAAGCGATCCCAAGAACAACGCACTACTCAACAGTATGTGCACGCCATTCAGAGTAGAGTAATGGAAGTGACTGAGAGACTCCAACCAATTCAGGATCAGGCTTGCCAACTATTCATAGAGATTAAAGGTTGAGGAGAAGAACTGGAACAAGTCATCACTACAGATGAATAGTGCTTAGAGGGACCTGTCAACGAAGTAGTTATCCAAGAGTTTGTTAAGAAGGAGGCCTTGGCACAACAACAGGTCAAATCATATTGAGCCAAGCTTGAGTCTTTTGAAGCATAGCTACTAGACCAGAGTGACTTGGGATGAGTCACAGGTGAGTGTTGGGGGTATGTTGGGCATTGACCAAGTTTTGAGGATCCTTGGTTATGTTTGACCTACTTTTGGAACTTCGATAGGCTATTGAAGGCGGAGCGCAAGTTAAAGAAAATATCATGGGATCTCGACCTATTTTTAGGGATTTTTGGGTTTTGGGCTTATGTGATGGGTATGGGAATGTCAGCCCATGGGTTTACCCATATCTAGGCCTCTTTTTTAATGTATAAATAGAAATCTAGGCGATGTAAGTAAGGGGTGTATGTATGCTAAGTGCAAAGGAAAGTGTGTGATGCTAAGTGCTAAGTACAAGTAATAGTTGTAAATTCTTTGTGTATACTTTGTGAGACTTGCAAGGCTAAGTGCAAGTGACTGTAAGATATTGAGTAGAAGATTTGTGTTGTAACCTAGCTTGGGGAAGGAAGATCTCGTGAGGTGCGTGCAGATCTCCTGTCCTATGCGGAGTAGGATCTTATGGCTCTGTGCATGTAACTGATTGACCAAATATAATAAAAGATAATAATAGTTGGTGGACATAGACCCAGGTTGGGGGTGAACCACGTATATCACGTAGATCACGTATATCAGGCTGGGGGTGAACCGCATATCCCCTTTGTGCAATGTATTGATGTGTTTATGTGTTTATTTGTTTAAGTGCTTTAATATAGATGGATGATAGATAGATATGTTAATGCTTTGTGGTTAATAATATTTATGGATGCTATATCTAACCTATGTGAATGTTCTTAGTTCTTGAATATGCTAGATCTGGGTGAAAACCGTGATGCTCTGTAATTAGCATTTTATCTGCGAAGTAGATACTGGTTAAATACTGATGAACTGTAACTGCTAAGTGCTTTGTTAAGGTGTTGTAATCACAGATCGGTGTCCCAGCTAAGGTTGTAGACATTTGAGTCCTGCAACCACCCCTGCCTCTACCTCAGGTGAGACTTCATCTGCTTCGCAGGTGTTGTCGAAAGGGTTGATAGTTATAGTTTTTTTGGTGTGCTCTTTAGTGTTGAACCCTGGGTCTACCCTTGTGCCAACATGTGGATGAGCCACAAACTTCCCTAAGGAGGTCTACATGGGTCAGAAATCCTCCAAGAAGGTATGATGATTTTGTTTCATCAGTTTCTTTAAGTACTGATGAGGATGAACCTTTGTTCTATCAGGAAGATGTGAAGGGTTCTAACAATGATAAATGGAAAGAAGCGATGAAGGATGCTACATGGGACCCAGTAGAACTTCCAAGAGACAGAAAAAATGTAGGCTACAAGTGGGTCTACAAGATGAATAAGGGTGTTGATGATAAGGTGGAAAGGTACAAAGAAAGGATGGTTGCGAAAGGATATTCTCAAAAAGAAGGTATTGAATTTCATGAAATTTTTTCACCAGTTGTAAAGACTATTTCAATTCGAATTGTGTTAGCATTAGTTGCATTGCTTGATTTGGATTTGGAGCAACTAGATGTTAAGACATATTTCTTGCATGGAGATTTGGATGAGGAAATTTACATGGAACAACATGAAGGGTTCATTCAGAATCGCAACAAGAAATTTGTTTGCAGGCTCAAGAAATCTTTGTATGGTCAGAGGCAGTCACCCATACAATCGTACAAGAAATTTGACTCTTTCATGGTGAGCCATAATTATACAAGAAGTGAGTATGATCATTGTGTATACTTTAAGAAATTGAATAATGGCATATTCATTATACCAGTATTGTATGTTGATGATATTCTTTTAGCAAGAAAAAGCATAACTGAGATCAACAGGCTAAAGGATAAGATGTCTAGGATGTTTGATATGAAATATCTAGAAGCAACAAGGAAGATTTTGGGCATGGAGATATTCAAAGATAAGATGAATAGTAAGATTTGGTTGTCACAATAGAAGTATGTTGAGAAGATACTTTTGAGGTTTTGTATGAACGATGTGAAACCAGTATCAATCCCTTTGGCTTCCCATTTTAATCTTTCTTCAGGTTTATGTCCTAGTACAAAAGAAGAAAATGAATATATGTCTCGAAGGCCATATGCTAATGCAGTAGGAAGTCTAATGTATGTGATGGTTAGTACAAGGCTAGACATTTCACATGTAGTTGGGGTTGTCAGCAGGTTTATGGAAAATCCAGGTAAAGAGCACTGGGCAACAGTGAAATGGGTGCTTTAGTATCTAAGGAGCACAAGTGATTACTGTATCACCTATAACAATGGTCGTGAGTTAGTCTGTGGATATGTTGATTCTAATTTTGTAGGTGATTTGGACAAGATAAGGTCGAATTTAGGGTATGTCTTTACTCTTGCAAGTGGAGCTATTAGTTGGATGTCAAAGCTACAAAGCATTGTTTCTTTATCCACTACATAAGTAGAATATGTAGTCGCTTCACATGCTTGAAAAGAGGCAGTTTGGTTGAAAGGTTTGTTTGGTGAGTTTGGAAGGATGCAGGACAAAGTAAAGTTACTTTGTGATAGTCATAGTGATATTACCTTGGCTAAGAATCTAGCGTACCAGAGTAAAACAAAACATATACCTATCAAGTACCATTTTGTAAGACAAGTCATTGATGAAGGTGGAGTCTCTCTTGAGAAAGTGAATACAAAAAAGAACTACGTAGACATGTTCACAAAAGAAGTACTGTTAGAGAAGCTACAATGGTTATTGGTGTCTCTTGGCTTGCAGAAAAGGTGATGAAGAAAGAAAAAGCAAGGTATCAGGTTAATTGTTGTCAAGGTGGAGATTGTTGGAAACTGGTGACACCAAATTCTTCCATGAATATGATTTCAGATCCTATAATCCAGCGTTGGTTGTAACCAATACAACCAAGTTAGAATATGGATGAGATTGCATTTAGTAATCAATTTTCCTATGTAATGTATATAAATTTATGTAAGCCCGTAGAGGCAAAAATGAGGAGTGTGAGACGAGTGTGAGCTTGCTGCAATCTCCTTGATTCGAATAATAAGACAACCGATACTTATGCTTGGTTGACGTAGCCCAACGTTTGGGTGAACCACATTAAATAACTGTGTTTCAATTCTGTGCTTGAATTATGATATTTGTGTTTCTGCATTTGCAAATCCAACATATAAAACAAGTTTATGGACAAAATTATATGAAGTCACCTTTCTAATTTTTGGAGTTACATATAAAACATTTCATAAAAACATCCTAGTATTATATTGTGAGAATGTAGGTTTAAAAAGTTAATATTTCTCTTAATGTATAAGAGGTGTTGGAAGACATTAGTAAATGTTTTTATATTGTGAGAGTGAAAAGTTTAAAAAGTTAATATTTGTCTTAATGGGTGTTGGAAGACATTAGTGAATGCTTTAATGTGTGATAAAGATTGGGGACTTTTCATGAAAAAGGAAAACAATGTCATTTTTGTAAAAGGTGGCTAGCACAAGTTGAATGATAATAAATGTATCCAAAAATTTGTAAAATGAAGGGAAATAGAGCTTACTATAATGTTCCATGTACTAATTCAATAAGGTATATTTGTAATAAAATCAACTTTATTTTTCGTGGATTTCATTTTAAATCTATTCTGAAATTGAATAAGGGGGTCTAAGGACAATGTTGTTGTGTGTGATGGTGAATGCTTCATTTAATATTTTCCTCGTGTTTTTTTTCTAGTTTTGACACTATGCTTGTAATTTACTGTACAACTATACACACAAGGAATTCATAGCAAGTTAAGAAAATGTAAGCATACAATTAATGTCAGTGAATCACAAGTAATCAAACTACGAAAAAGATATCAAATTATCAATCAAATCAACATTCAACAAAGGATCCTACATCAATCATGGGCATGAAGCATTGTTGAGCAATCAAGATTTTGTATACCTGCAATAGTTTATTTGTAAGAGTGAAGTCAAAATCAAGTTGAGTTGAATTGAATTCTTCTTAAGGTGCATTCTTGGTTGAGACCAACACCACGAGTCATTGTAATTTTGAATCTAAATGGATAACATTGAGTTAAAACTTGTTGGAATCAAACTCAAAGCATTGTGATACTTTGGTATGTGTTTTCGATGGTAACCGGTATCCTCAACTTCCTGGAAACAAATTCAAGCGAGTGAGTTCAAGAAAGCATGGAATTCAAGAAAACAACTTCAAGAGTTCAAGCGAGCATGAAAGTATAAGAAAGTGAGTTCAAATTCAAGTGAACGAGTATAAGCGAGTGTGAAGAGTGATGGACAAAATCATGGAATTAGTTTCCTTATTTGAAACTTTATTGGAAACAACTGAGAACAATTCGATCATACCGACGAGTGAAACATTGGAAAATGCTATCATATGTTTGCGAGTCATGAAAACAAGGATTCATCTACTGCAATATCAAACCCAACTCTTAAATGATGAAATCGTGGATCTAAAAAATTAGGAACCAATGAAGTGTTCTAAACTAGTTTTTTTTTAGAAAAATCCTCTCTTTGATGAAGACGATGATGATGATTTTAATCAACATTCAGTACAAGAGAAACTCGGTGATAGAACTCTAGATGCAGATGATGATGAATTTTTCCAAGTTCAGCATGATCAAGTTCAACTTTCTCTTTCCATTCCCAACATCAAACCTTGGGAATAAATCATCCACAACAAGCCCAAAATAGGACTTGGATATGACAAGGATGTTTGAAGATTGGTTTTTTTCATTGATGTCTACCCTAGTCATGGGTTTTGGACTGCAAGATTGATGAAGGTATTTGGACATCAAGGACTATGCACATGTAGATACACCTCCCATGGATGGAAAGTATACATCATGTTGTTTCCGGTGGTATGTGGCACATCACGTGGATCCTCATGGTTGAGGAGAAATGAATTTTTTAAGGTGTCAAAGTGAATGGAAGAAGGAAGTACATGTAGGCCCTGAAGATAATTAAAGAAAAGAATTACAAAATAAGAAAGTGTCAGGTCGGCCCTAATGTTAAAGGAAGTGACATAAATGGTATAAATAAATATCATTATACATTCATTTGAAATAAAAGTCGAATTTCAGAGGAAAATCAGAAGTAAAGAAGGCCCAATTTCAAGGGAGGATGAAGTTTTTTGGTGATGTGTCCTAATGGGTTTTGACCAGTCCTAAAGCTAGTCAATAAACAACTATTCCGTGTAAAACAATCATAACTTATTCATAGAGAATCCAAATGAAGTGGGATGAATTGCATTGGAAAGAGTACAAACTTTGTTTTCTTGTGTGTGAGTTTCAGAATCTAATGTCAAATATTGAGAGCGAGGCATTCTATACAACTTTGGTCTCCTGAATAAACTAGAATTGAACAAAGTCTACCATTCTTTCTATAACTTCTTTTTGGGGAGGATTCAATGAGTGATACTAGGAGAAGTTTTAGAGAATACATTGAGTAATATTATCTATAGGATCAAAGTATTCCAAGAATTTAAGAATTGCAAAAATTTAATAAGTCTCAAGAAGCATTATCAGGTTCTATGTGATGGTTGGTTGATGGTGATGATTTAATGTAAAGTTTTATTATCTCTCATATATTCCTAGGTGGAAGGAAGGGGAAAGGATGGAGAGTTAAATACTCTCGTTATATTGGAGGATTGTATCTTCCTCTTGGAGGTTTATCCCTCCCTTTACATTTGGAAGCTGTAGCTACCTTTGGAAGTCATTACTTCCCTTGAACGATAAGTATTGATTATTTTTGATATATTGTGCATGGTGTATTGTGGTGTATTGGTGTAACTCTTATACTATTATTCATTTCTCATTGGATATAGTTGAATGGTTTAAGTATAAATTGAAAAATGTTTTAAATTTTACTTGATACTGATTCACCCCCCTCTTAGTATCAACAATTGGTATCAGAGTAGGTTGCCTTCAGAACAGTTTAACCACTGGAAGGAAAATCTTGAGCAGAGATGCATGAACATGAGCACATTTCAAATGGGATTCAAAAATTTTATGGAATAAATTATGCATGTACTAGAGTGATAGAGTGAAAACTTACCTAACGGCTTTGGTAGTAGAAATTTGGCACTCAGTTGTAAATGGCTATGTAATCCCAAATAATTCTCCAACTGATCCAAATGAGAAGAAGCTTATGATTTGTAATTCAAAATCCATACATGTTATTCTAGTAGCATTGGCACCAACCATTGCTAGCAAAGTGATGGTCTACAACACTGCTAAAGAGGTATGGGACAAACTCAAGAGTATCTACAAAGGTGATCCAAAATTTAAGTAGGTCAAGCTTCAACGACATAGAGCAGAATTTGAAAATTTGAAGATGAATGAAAATGACGATATTGCAACCTATCTTCTTAGATTTGATGAAGTTGTTAATTCTATCAGAGGATTAGGTGAAGAGCTCGATGAATCATTGGTTGTACAAAAATTGTTTATATCACTTCTCTTGAAGTATGATGCTAAGGTCTCTGCCATTGAAGAAACTAGGGACTTGACCAAAATGACAATGGATGAATTACATGGGTCTCTTATAGCATATGAAATGAGAACAGGTACAGAAAGTGACCAACCAAACAATGAAGCAGCCTTTAAATCCATAAATAAGACAAAAGACAAGGACAATGACCTTGATGAAGAAATAACAAATTGTGTAAGAAGGTTTCAGAAGGGGAGTGGAAGATACAAAGGTAAGTCTCCTCTCAAATGCTTTAACTATGGTAGAATATGACATATTGTTGAAAACTTCTACTATAAAAAGAGAAGTGTCAACAATAAAAAGAGCTTCTACTCCAAGGATGATGACATATCCTCAGATTTGAGTGATGAAGAAGATAATGATGGGGGAGAAGTCCTCTTCACAACCCAAGAAACCCAGGATGATGATCACAAGAATTCTAAAGAAGAAGAAATCATTTGTGAAAAAGATTCAGATGAAGAAACCAACCTTGATTCCTTTTGGGGATACAACGAAAAATGCAGAGACTGAACAAGAAGATGAGAATCTTGAAAAGTTGAAGCATGTTGAAATTGAAAATAGCAAGCTTAGAAACACAAACATAATACTAAAAGGTGAATTGAGTAGTTGTGAAGAAGAGAATTACAAGCTTGAAAAGACCATTAATAGCTTGAAGGAACAATTAGAATATTATGAGAAATTGAAAGAATAATTGGATCACACAAAAGGGTTGCTACTATTGACAACATAAAATTTGAAGAAGTTCAAAAAAAGAACTGAAAAATTAGATGAGATCCTTAGCAAGCAAAGATCTCAAAATGACAAGACAAGAATAGGATAAAATGACAGTTTGAAGACAACAAAACAAGAGAAGGAAGGTGAAAATTATGAAACCAACACTCCAGAACAAGTTGAACAACAAGATAGAAGACTAGAATTTAGAAGGAATGAGACATCAAGAAGATCCTCTCCCATTAGGTATGAAAGAAATCATTATAAAGAAAACTACAGAAGAATAGATCATGAACCCAGATGGACCACACCACAAAAAAGATCACTTACTCCTAGGTATCAAAATTTCTTTCTTGGACATTGTTATACTTGTGGAAATTTTAGACACAAGGAAATCAATTGTAGAATCAATGAAAGGAATAACTATGCAAGCTACATGAATGGTGAAAATAGTATATATGGAAATGTTCGTAGACCTATCAACATAAATTATAATCTTTTTGACCCATTAATGGATCAAAATATTGTATACTATAAGTGTAACAATCTTGGACATAAAGAACGATATTGTAGAGAGATGAAGGAAGATAATCATATGCCAAATGTCTGTATACCAACTACAACATGGAAAAGGAAAGAAATTCCACAAAATGAAAACTGTCAAATGACATTGGTTGCTAAAGAATACAAAGAAGAAGATGAATGGTTCACAGACAGTTGGTGCTCATCTCATATGACTGGAGATCAAAGCAAATTTGTCATCTTGAAGAAAAAGGGTGGAACTGTTACATTTGGAGATGACTCATCTACTAAAATACTTGGAAAAGGAATTGCAAAGATTGGAAGTGAAAATGTAAAAGTAGGAAAAGTCCTATTGTTTGAAGATTTGAAGCATAATCTCCTCAGTGTCAGCAAAATACTCTTACGTTTGACTCCCTAAAATGTAAAATCAGAGAAAATAACTCAGGAATATTGGTTGCAACTGCAACAAGAAGATTGAACAACATATACATCCTAGACATGAAGAAGAAAGAGAATATAGAAGCCACAGAAAAGGATTCCAAGGAAGAAAAGGTCCCAAAGACCAAAAATAAGGATGAAGTATTATTGAGTGCCACATGTTCAGGGGGAGTAGCCCCAAAGAAGAGAGTTACCTTTTTCCATTAAACTCTTGTGGAGAAGCCCTACCCTTTTCCATTGATGTCAAAGGGGGAGAGAAATTGTGATCATGATGATAGGGGGAGCATGAGTGTTTCCATGAATGACAAAGGGGGATATTGTTGGGAGATTGGTTGTTGTCATTGATGCCAACCCTAGTCATGGGTTTTGGACCGCAAGATTGATGAAGGTATTTGGACATGAAGGACAATGCACATGCAGATAAAACACCCATGGATGGATATTATACATCATTTTGTTTCCGATGGTATGTGGCACGTCACATGGATCCTCATGGTTGAAGATAAATGAATTTTTGAAGATGATAAAGTGAATTGAAGAAGGAATTACATGTAGGACCTGAAGATAATTGTAATGAACCCCATATTGACCACCAAAAAAAAAATTTGTTTGCATAGTTTTCTTGGTAGAATAAGGGTCCTAGTTATGCCATCATGATGTTGATTTGATCATCACTCTCTATAATAACTTTGTTTTAAAATTCTATTACAAAGTCCTTGTTATAAACTCTTAATTTCTCTAATTCACCACAAGATTTCTTAATCATGTCATGATTAGGAGGTTATAAGGAAAGGATCCCCAAAACTATTTGGAAAACCCCCTTCTATTTTTAATCTGTACTCGAATACCTATAGGCTGTGCAACTAAGGCAAATCTTATAATACATGCTGCAACTCATTATAATTTCACAAGACTTTAAGTCATGAATAAGTACATCTATGGAGTTATGGAAAGAATGCCTTAAATAATCCTTAAATTATGAAGGACCTAGGGTTGGGTTCCTCTTACACCGGACAACTAACCTAATCACCAAGCTCTGGTTAGAATTGATGGTTGATTGTAGTGCAGGTACAAGATCCAAAGGAGAGCAAAAGGTGATAGCTAAGCTCTGTCTGCTGTCTCAAAATTACATAGAGGGGTAAGAACAATTTGGTTAATATTCGAGTCACGATGGTGTCCCATTGCAACCTCATTTATGTGGATTAGAAGCGTTACTATCGTAAAATTTAAGGCTCTGTAAAATCACTAAAACATCATCCCACAAATCCTTATGTAATTGTTGGCTTCATACTCCAAGTGTCAAAACACACTGCCATGGTCACATGGCAATCCGTCCTCTGCACCCCTTACATTTACTATGAGGTGACAAGGTACCGATTAGGGTTAAGGTAGGTTTATCTCTTTGTCATTCCTGAGTTTTCCCAAAGAGGTTTGACATGCCCCCTTTTAGAGGCGAAGACTGTGAGTGAAGGAGGTTACTCCATGATGTAACTCTCGGCACAACCCTATTCCCTGGTAACTTCTTTAACACAATGTCGAGATAGATAAAAGAAAACGGAGATGAATAACTTCGGAAAAGGTTAAGCATTCTAGTATTTTGTCAATGGTAGTGTCTTCCCTTTTTGTTTGTCGTGTCTTTCCTTTCGACACTTTCTCTTCATCATTTTTTGAAAAATCACCCCGTAATCCTAGGAAACACTTCCTCCCTGAGATTGTTGGTAACCCATTTTTGGTTATGCATTTTGGGGTCCCTCTATAGTAGCCAATGAAGCCTTTCGGAATTAGGGTTGATCGAAGCATACGTCTCTCACTGTGAAAATACCTAAGACATAGTATAAGTATATCGGCTTGTTTTGTTATTCCTGCTATCGTTCTTCCTCAACACATCTTACAAAGATGAGTTGGCTCTGTGTATAGTCAACGATGTGGGTTCTTTCTGTTTGGTAGGAAGATTGTTATATTCCTTTTATCTATTTCCCTGAATGAATGGAGTCATCATCCTGTAGATTTACCCGACCTTCAGTTGGTCCTTCTATTACCATTGTCATATCTTATTTCTGGGGTATCTTGAATATTTTACTGCGAGTCATGTAGAAAAAACATTTTGTACGTATCATGATGCCATGAAATCTTGATGACGATGATTTATTTTTGTTCTTTATACACCATAGCGAGATGAATCTGATTTTACTGTTGATTTTGTATCTCTATTCGTTAAAATTTTGATTCATAACTGAATTATACTTAGCTCGTTAATCATGTCAATATACAATGTGAGGAGTCTATAAATTATTTCGTCTACTTTCTATTGTGGCAAGGTTTGTGTTGTTTCAGGTTACGAGTTTCATTTATCAAACTGTTATTGTCACTGATGATGGGCCTTGTTGTTCCAAGGACCCATCAGAGATGGTACTGCACCCTCCTCCCTTGGCCCAAATGTCTAAACAGATAGCAGGCGAAGGAGCAAGGATTCGAACCTGTGTCTCAACAAGATAAGTATATTTCTGAAAGGGAATTATCGGTTTATTTTTTTATAGTTTTATGGAAATTTACTTTTCTTGGATACTTATCTTTCGAATAAAGGCTAATTTTTATAGGGTTTAATTTCTTGTAGGGTCTCGGTCTGTGCAAATCTAGGATACCCGTCACTGCCTCTAGCGCAAAAGGTATTCAGGTTCTTAACCCTCTCACATCTCGGCTAACTCTACAGGTTCTATCGTCATTTAAGGAGATCATGATTTAACCAACTATGTTGTAACTAGTTTGAGTCTACTGTATCGTTTGTTGGAGTAAACCCTTGAGGTCGTTCTTCCATTAATGGTGTTATGCCAGTTTTCCTATATGAGTATTGAGTCTGTAATTGAATACATATTCTAGCCATTATGTAATATACTTCTCTTCTTGAAGGGTTAGAAAGACAACCCTAGTTGAATTTACTCAGAATGATAATCTATGGAAAAGTATTTATGTCTCTTTAAAATTTGAACACGATACTTACCATTTATGCTACTCGACTCTGTTCTAAACCATCGGCCTAACTTGTTATAGAAAGGAAAGTGGTTTACCATACTTTAACAATGGCTTCACTAGTATCTTTGGCCTACTGTCTTCACTTTGAAATGGATGAAGTATAATGGTTGTTGCTTTAAATAGAGTATTCCAACTTTTATTTATTTAAATTATAGTCAAAGATTGTGTGTCCGTCGAATATTTATCATATTCATAGTATAGGAGGAACTTCTTATGAATACATACATACATATAATTGTATATGCGCATTTGTTTTGTGTAGATGATATATTCTGTAATTCATTATCACGCCTACCCATAGTATTAAGGAATATATTTGTTACAGATCTATGGTGGAATTGTATTGACTCAGAGTGGCTTAAATTTATACGAAGTGGTAGATAGTGTTTGATTTTTGTTTATGAATCTGAAGTTGTATTTACTACAAATAAACTTACTCTAAATATATATTTATATATATAGATTCAATCTGTTCATGCCTAGATATATTACACCAGAAATTGCGATGTACAAGAATTACCTTTGTTATAGCGGAAACCCAACTACATAAATTTTATACTTTGGTCACATAAATCCATTCGATTGTCCTTGGAAGACATTCAATTAATTTTTAACATTCGAACAGATTCAAATTCAGTCATCAAGAGTTACCTCGGAATTAGTTTTCTAACTATTATGTTTCATAGGTTTGATTTCACAATGCGTATAACTAAACAATTGTTTGCTCAGGTTATTGTGTACGTATAGACTTCAGTAATTTTGCTACATATGGAACTAATCCATCCCACAAATATAGATATAATTAAATTTAGATATAGTAAGTACCTTACATCAGCTATACGACCATTAAAGCAGAAAATGAAAGTTATTTTAGTTCATATCTAACAAGTACAAGACATTAGTTAGAAAATCATTCAGGTAGAGAAGGAGTAGAGTAACATATCTGAACCAACTCATGGGAGGAAAAAGGGAACAACCACGTTCCTTCCAACCGTAGAACAGAGAAGCCAAAATCGCTTGCACAGTTCACCCCCTAGCTTGACCATGAGTCCATGAGGGTGAACTTGGAAAAATCCTCCTCAGAAATGTCTTTCCATTCCTGCAGATTACTCTTGCCTCACACTCAATCCATAGTGTTCATAACAACAAGAAAACCAATAATCTCCTTTTCCCCGTGTTGTTGCAAGAGTTGACTCTAGGCTGTAATAGAGCCAAGCCTTAGCACATTTAAAAAAACAAAATTTATTTATTGTTCAGAACTTGACTTGGGTTTGCAGCAAGCCAATCCCTGAAAATTTATTTTGAGTATACTTCTAACCTAATACACTCATAGATAGTTCTCTCAACAGCCAAGGGCTCTTTACTCAGAAATATTCAATAATCACAATAAGAAGGCCATATTTCTTATCAAAAAATATTTTTAATAAGGTTGGGGGTTGGACCAGGGAAATAGTC
The DNA here is from genome assembly GCA_032191745.1 of Picea mariana. Taxonomy (NCBI): domain Eukaryota; kingdom Viridiplantae; phylum Streptophyta; class Pinopsida; order Pinales; family Pinaceae; genus Picea; species Picea mariana. The sequence goes on from JASDQU010102555.1 coordinate 270,426, forward strand.
CATTGGGCATGGAGTCAAGTGAAAACCAAAGAAAGGAGAAACATAGCGGTGATCACATAACTTGTAGAAAATGAGGCAAAGTAAGTCTATCTTTCAACTATAAATAATCATGATATAATAGCAGAAAAAGAAAAGGAAAAGGCCATCATAGTGAAAGCATCTATCAAGGATGAATTTCCACTGCAAATTTGGAAGAAAAAACTGAAGGCTGACAACTAGATATAGAGCACTTATCTAGAGTGAATTCTGACCAGTCACCATTGAAAATAGAACTCTTATAAACTATGTGTAAGGAGCATGTAAAATGAATTCCAAACAGATTTCAACTCATTCGATAGAAGAACAGATAGATAATATGACAAAAAAGAGAACATAGTGAAAGAAATGACCGTGATGAATCTCATAATGTCAAGTGGACATGTCACTCTGTATAACCCCAGTCCAGGCTTTTAAAATAACTTTGCATTCCAAAAGGAGCTCTCTGCCAAAGAGGTTTACCACTAGGCTTCCCCCCCCCCCCCNTTCTTACAATGAATGAACCTCTATATAAAGTCCCTCTCTCAAGGAGGTTGAATCCACATCATATCATAACTGAAAATTAACTAACTTCAACCGTATTTAACTAATCATAACAGTGATCCAAACTAAACAAAATCCTAATTTCTAAACTATTTATAACAGTATTTGATCCGCCTCCATGCACAAAAATATCTGCAGTTGTTGGGAGTTCGTAATGAATAACCAGATCAACATTAGGAATATGAAAACCACGAACAACTACATCAGTAGCAAATCAACATGTTAAAACGTTCGTCATGAAAGCCAGAAAGAGTCTTTTCTTGCTGATTCCGATGAACTTCATTACAGCATAGTAGACCCCCCTATGAATGCATTTCCTCATTCGAAGATCCAATGATATACCTGTCCATCTTCCCCCGAACTCAACAACTGTCTTCCATCATCAACAAAAGAAAGAGCACGAGCTGTTCCATTCATTTTCAAGGTCCCAATCAACTGTTTAGTCTTTGTCGAAACCAACATTATATATCCATCATTCCCAAGGAATGCAATTGTGCTAGAGTCTGTTGCCACCTCAAATCTCTCCAAAATCCTCTCCTCTCTACCAATCAAACAATTAATCCGGTCCAATGCACCTTTCACCAGATCAAAACTGTAAAAGAACTTCCCGCGTCCTGCAGCAATGGCCATTGATCCGTCGGGCAAAAATAAAACATTGCGAATAGGAAGATCCTCAATAAACACACTTTGGATGGTGGGGTTCCTTTTCCCGTCAATCTGGAAAAACTTCAACCTCTTATCAAACCGAGCAGTGAGTAGCAACTGCCCATTTCGATGGAACCCCACAGACTGTATAACCGCATTTCGAGGGGTCCTTTGCATTTGCATCTCTTAGCATAGAATACTCAATCTGACCTGGCAACAACTTCTTCTTGCTTTTAACAACAAGATCATCATTACTCCTCAATATATCATACTCGGTGTTGTATTGGGCATTAGCAACTGATATAGCCTGCCCTTCAAATTCACATTAGTAGGGTGAACAACCGGTTTTCCAATTTAAGATGCACGTCACCCCGTAGCCATTTCTTAACAGTTATCATTGCTGTGATTGCAATATTTGAACATCTAAGCGCATGATTTTGTCCCGTCGGTGCAAAGATGGAACCATTAATCATCTTTCATACTTTCAGAGGAAAAAACGTAGTGTGAAAAACGATATTAAAAATCCCAAAATTGCGTGATTGGTGTGCGGCATGTGTTGTCCACGTCTTTAAACAATGTTGTTTCATCCGCATCCTCCAGATCATCCCGTCCATCCTCCAAATCATCCCGTCCTTTCTCATAATCCATCAAGGATAAAGATGTAAGGACAACCCTGACTAACTTATGTGAGGCCGGTGCAAATTTCTTTATTTCATTATCTATGCACAAATCATGGCTTACACCATCTGATGGTATTATTTGTTAATCTTGTATATTTCAACATCGAATAGCTGGTTCAACCCCACAATATAGATATTCATAAGGATGGATGGTATCAAATCCTTTAGGAGTTCAACCAAAAACACAGGAGAAAGATCCGATATGCTTTGAACAACCAGCAGGGACACAGGAGTTATTGCTATTACTGTGCCTATCACTGTGTGAGGCTGGGAAAAATGATAAAACGCATCCCATGTATCTTTCAAAACCTCAATAAGAACTTGGGTATTGGCAGACTCTGTCTCAACAATAGCAGATTCATTAATACTGACATGAGATTTTGGCGTAGCATATATATAATGTGATTGTTTTTGCTRTTTGAAAAACGTCCTTCATGTTTGTTGCAAATTACATAAACCCACAGGCTGAAATCCTGGTAGACTTCTCTTGAAATAGAAAAATATTCTCAGAATGGTAGTCTGATGTGCAATTCGAGGACCTCGTCCACACCATTGCTGAAGCATAATCAATAATAATAACAATTATCAAACAGCCAAAGAAATGGAGAGTTTTCAACAGAAAACTAGACCCTTCGAATTTCAGGAATTATATCACAAAAGGTTGTCCCTTCACCTCCAACTTGTTATTTCAAGTGTTCTAGTGAGAGACCCCGGAACACGAAATTTCTTCCCAAAAGGCCCTACAAGGCCTTCATCAATCTGATACAAGTTAGAGGTAATTTGGAGTTGAGATCCCTAGTTAATTTACAAGCTTGATGCGATTCTCAAACACATTTGGGATGAAGACACTAAGTAGAGAAAAATTCAAACTCTGTCACAACATAGGCTCCATCTAGGGATGGTACTTTCTAGTAAAGTGCCAAGAACAGTAGACCACCTGCCTGCATCAATAAAGTGACCTGCAAAAATCCTAAACCTCATCATGTAGTTCTTTGCAACAATCCGAACAGTGGAGGATTTCAACATTTGAGATCAATGGAGTCGCCAACAAAAACATGTAGAGTCTATGAACCAAGGAGTCGCCAGGTGAACAATCACAGCCAATCGAACGTCTATCCCATGTTCACCATCAGGAGATAGATCGAACCTTTGTCGTATCCCACGGAAGATAACTTTGTCCTCTGTCCCTGGCAACGACGCCAAAAAATGTTGTCGCAAGAGTTGACTCTAGGCTGTAATAGAGCCAAGCCTTAGCACATTTAAAAAAAATAAAATTATTTATTGTTCAGAACTTGACTTGGGTTGCGGCAAGCCAATCTCTGAAAATTTATTTTGAGTATACTTCTGACCTAATACACTCAGAGATAGTTCTCTCAACAACCAAGGGCTCTTTACTCAGAAATATTCAATAATCACAATAAGAAGGCCAGATTTCTTATCAGAAAAGATTTTTAATAAGGTTGGGGGTTGGACCAAGGAAACAGTCCATTGGGCATGGATTCAAGTGAAAACCAAAGAAAGGAGAAACATAGCGGTGATCACATAACTTGCAGAAAATGAGGCAAAGTAAGTCTATCTTTCAACTATAAATAATCATGATATAATAGCAGAAAAAGGAAAGGAAAAGGCCATCATAGTGAAAGCATCTATCAAGGATGAATTTCCACTGCAACTTTGGAAGAAAAAACTGAAGGCTGACAACTAGATACAGAGCACTTATCTAGAGTGAATTCTGACGAGTCACCATTGAAAACATAACTCTTATCAATTGTGTGTAAGGAGCATGTAAAATGAATTCCAAATAGATTTCAACTCAGTCGATAGAAGAATAGATAGATAATATGAAAAAAAAGAGAACATAGTGAAAGAAATGACCGTGATGAATCTCATAATGTCAAGTGGACATGTCACTCTGTATAACCCCATTCCAGGCTTTTAAAATAACTCTACATTCCAAAAGGAGCTCTCTGCCAAAGAGGTTTACCCCCAGGATTCCCCCCCCACTTCTTACAATGAATGAACCTCTATATAAAGTACCTCTCTCAAGGAGGTTGAATCCACATCATATCATAACTGAAAATTAACTAACCTCAACTGTCTTTAACTAATCATAACAGTAATCCAAACTAAACAAAATCTTAATTTCTGAACTGTTTATAACAGTATTTGATTCGCCTCCATGTGCAAAAATCTCTGTAGTTTTCGGGAGTTCGTAATGAATAACCAGATCAACATTAGGAATATCCAGACCACGAACAACTACATCAATAGCAAATCAGCATGTTAAAACGTTTGTCGCGAAAGCTAGCAAGAGTCTTCTCTCTTTGATTTCGATGAACTTCATTACAGCATAGCAGACCCCACTATGAATGCATTTACTCATTCAAAGATTCCAATGATATACCTGTCCATCTTCCCCCGAACTTAGCAACTGTCTTCCATCATCAACAAAAGAAAGAGCACGAGTTGTTCCATTCATTTTCAAGGTCCCAATCAACTGTTTAGTCTTTGTCGAAACCAACATTATATATCCATCATTCCCAAGGAATGCAATCGTGTTGGAGTCTGTTTCCACCTCAAAGATCTCCAAACTCCTCTCCTCTCTACCAATCAAACAATTAATCCGGTCCAACGCACCTTTCACGAGATCAAAACTATAAAACAACTTCCTACGTCCTGCAACAATGGCCATTGATCCGTCGGGCAAAAATAAAACATTGTGAATTGTAAGATCCTCAATAAACACACTTTGGATGGTGGGGTTCCTTTTCCCATCAATCTGGAAAAAATTCAACCTCTTATCAAACCCAGCGGTGAGTAGCAACTACCCATTTCGATGGAACCCCACACACTGTATAACCGCATTTCGAGGGGTCCTCTGCATTTCCATCTCTTAGCATAAAATACTCAATCTGACCTGGCAACAACTTCTGCTTGCTTTTAAAAAAAAGATCATCATTACTCCTCAATATATCATACTCGGTGTTGTATTAGGCATTAGCAACTGATATGGCCTACCCTTCAAATTCACATTAGTAGGGTGAACAACCGGTTTTCCAATTTAAGATGCACGTCACCCCGTAGCCATTTCTTAATAGTTATAATTGTCATGATTGCAATCTTTGAACATCTAAGTGCACGATTTTGTCCCGTCGGTGCAAATATGGAACCATTAATCGACTTTCGGACTTTTGCAGGAAAAAATGTAGTGTGAAAAACGATATTAAAAATCCCAAAATTGCGTGATTGGTGTGCTACATGTGTTGTCCACGTCTATAAACAATGTTGTTTCGTTTGCATCCTCCAGATCATCCCTTCCATCCTCCATATCATCCCGTCCATTCTCTTAATCCATCAAAGCTCAAGATGTAAGGACAACCCTGGCTAACTTATGTGAGGTCGATGCAAATTTCTTTATTTCATTATTTGTGCACAAATCATGGCTTACACCATCAGATGGTATTATTTGTTAATATTGTATATTTCAACATCGAATAGCTAGTTCAACCCCACAATATAGATATTCATAAGGACGGCTGGTATCAAAGCCTTTAGGAGTTCAACCAAAAACACAGGAGAAAGATTCGATATGCTTTGAACAACCAGCAGGGACACAAGAGTTATTGCTATTACTGTGCCTATCACTGTGTGAGGCCGAGAAAAATGATAAAACGCATCCCATGTATCTTTCAAAACCTCAATAAGAACTTGGGTATTGGCAGACTCTGTCTCAACACCAGCAGATTCATTAATACCAACATAATATTTTGGCGTGGCATATATATAATATGAATGTTTTTGCTGTTTGGAAAACGTCCTTCATGTTTGTTGCAAATTACATAAACCCACAGGCTGAAATCCTGGTAGACTTCTCTTGAAATAGCAACATCTTCTCAGAATGGTAGTCTGATGTGCAATTCGAGGACCTCGTCCACACCATTGCCGAAGCAGAATCAATAATAATAACAATTATCAAACCACCAAATAAACGGAGAGTTGTCAATAGAAAACTAGACCCTTCGAATTTCAGGAATTATATCACAAAAGGTTGTCCCTTCACCTCCAGCTTGTTATTTCAAGTGTTCTAGTGAGAGACCCCAGAACACGAACTTTCTTCCCAAAAGGTCCTACAAGGCCTTCAACAATCTGATACAAGTAAGAGGTAATTTGGAGTTGAGATCCCTAGTTAATTTACAAGCTTGATGTGATTCTCAAACACATTTGGGATGAAGACACTAAGTAGAGAAAAATTCAAAATCTGTTACAACACCCCGCATACTAGACAGCGCCCTACCTCCTCACATATGCTATATATCCAAACAATTCTTTTTTCCTAGGACTTCCTTCCCCCCTTGGGAATTTTCGCATCTTTCTAAATCGCTGATTTTCAGGGGTTTCCAATGGCCAAATCTCTAATTTTCCACCTGTAACAAACAACCCAGAGGTAGTTCCCACCTATTCCCCACTCATGGAGTCATGGTCAACTGATTTTAACATGGTTGTTCCATTTGTCCTCCTGCAATTAATATAAAATATCATGTTTTCATACAAGTGTCATAGTCAAATAGTTAGTTGGGTCAAATCAAATCCTTTCCCAACAGTCACAATCATTTATTACAATTATCAAATTCGAAATTGTGAATTGCCATAAATGGCAAAAATTTTCCAAATTCGAATTTACTAAAAATAGAATAATTTTCCAAGAAATTTTAAATTTCAAAAATACTTTATTTTTGGGGATGTCACATCCTTTCCCCCTTCAATAAAACACTGTCCTCAGTGTTTGTTCCTTTCTTGGAACAGGATTGGATGAGATTTCCACAAATCTCCCTCCAACTCCCAAGTGGCCTCCTCAGGACTAAAGTGTTTCCATTGCACCTTTACCTGAGTGATGACTCTGTTCCGAAGTGCTATTTCTCTCCAGTCCCGAATACACAGGGGTTCTGCCTGGAACTCACCTTCTAGTTCCACCTGCACCAAGTTCCAATCAATCATATTAGTAGGGTCATGAACATACTTTTTCAACAAAGAAAGATGAAATACATTATGAATTCTTTGATTAGCTGGAAGTGAAAATTGGTATGCTACGGGTCCAATTTGAGCTAGTATCTCGAAGGGCCCACAAAACCTGGGTGCCAACTTGGCACAGTTCTCTAACTTCAATGAAATTTTTCGAGATTTGACCTTCAAATAAACATGGTCTCCCACTTGAAAATCCAAGTGTCTTCTTTTCTTCCCTACATAGCTCTCTTGTCTATCTTGTGCTTCTTTTAAGTTCTGTTGTACCTTCCTTACCATGTTCTCCATTTCTTGCAGAATCTCTGGTCCAATCATGAGTCTGTCAATCGGGTTGTCCCAGCTAATTGGAGTCATACACTTTCTTCCGTAAAATACCTCAAAAGGGCTTAACTTAGCCAAAGTCTCTTACCCATTGTTATATGCAAATTCTACCAAGTGTAGATAGTCTTCCCATTTGTTCAGTTTTGTTCTTATGTACATGCAGAGCATATCCTCTACGATTTGGTTTGTCCTTTTAGTCTGTCCATCCATTTGAAGGTGATAACTCATACTGAAATTCAAATTAGTATTTATCCCTGCAAACATTTCCTTCCAAAAAGCGGATGTGAATTTTACGTCTCTATCTGAAATCACCATTTTAGGAATTCCATGCAGTCTAAAAATTTCTTTCATGAATATTTTAGCAATATTTATAGCGTTAAAAGTAGACTTTACAGGAATAACGTGTGCATACTTATTGAGTTTATTGATTACAACCATGATAGAATCATTTTGTTTCTGAGTTTTAGGCAAACCTGTTATAAAGTCCAACACTATGGTCTCCCATTTCCATTCTGGTTCTGGTAATGGATGTAATAGGTCGGCTGGATGCTGGTGCTTGGCCTTATCCTGCTGACAATATTGGAACCTAGCCAAGTATTTACTTTCTTCGCCCTTTATACTAGGCAAGTAAAATAGTTTTCTAAGTGTTGTTATCGTTTTCTGGTGTCCTGGATGGCCAAAATACGGTTTCTTATGCACTTCGTCCAAGACTATTAATTTTAACTCTGTTGAATCTGGTATGTAAAGTCTATTTTTAAATCGTAATAGTCCATTCTTGTCGATACTTAGATCTAGTTTATCTGAGTTTGCAGAGCTGTTTTGTAATTCTGCCATTATCTTAGTGTAATTTTCGTCGTTAATACCTGTCGTCCTTATTCTTTGTTCCATATCACTTTCTTCCCTGTTGATATTTATATCAAATAGCCCATGTACTCTTCTACTTAAAGTGTCTACTACCTTATTTTCCTTACCCTTGATATGTCTGACCTCGAAGTTGAATTCACTCAAGAAGGCTAGCCATCTTGCTTTCCTTGCATTAAGATCTGGTTGGCTAAACATATATTTCACACGGCTATTATCCATCAATAGTAGAATTTTTTTGCCCATTATGTAGTGTTGCCACATTTTTAAGGTGTGTATTACCACTGCCAATTCTAAGTCATGAGTGACATAATTTCTCTCATGTTCTTTTAATTTATGGGACTCATAACAAATCACATGTCCTTTCTGAGTTAGTATGCCACCTAGTCCTTCTTTACTTGCATCAACACATATGGTGAAGTCTTTATCTGGGTTTGCTACCTTCAATATGGATGCAGTTGTCAATAATTCCTTTAGTTTGTTAAAATTGTCTTGACACTTCTATGACCAGTTAAACTTGGTCTCTTTCTTTTGTAATGACGTGATGGGGTAGGCTATCTTGGAGAACCCTTCCATAAATCTGCAATAATATCCAGTGATTCCCATGAATGACCGGATATCCACTACATCCTTAGGTACCAGCCACTCTATGATGGCTTTTATTTTCTCAGGGTCTATGGCAATGCCTTCTGCTGAAATTACATGTCCTAGATATTGTATTTTCTTTTGATAAAAGTCACACTTATCAAACTTGCCATACAATTTGTGCTTCCTCAACATTTGCATAACTATTTTAAGTGTTCTTCATGTTCTTCGTCTGTTTTAGAGTAGACCAAAATGTCGGCGATAAATATTAGTACGAACTTGTCTAAGTATTGACTGAAAATACTGTTCATCAGGCACATAAATGTGGCTGGTGCGTTAGTGAGTCTGAAAGGTATGACTATGAATTCATAGTGTCCATATATTGTTCAAAAAGTTTTTTTGCTTATATCTTCATCCTTTATCCTAACTTGACGATAACCAGATCGTAAATCCAATTTCAAAAAGATCTTGGCCCCACCTACTTGATCAAACAAGTCATTTATCCTAGGTAAGGGGTACTTGTTCTTAATAGTCATTTTATTCAATTGTCTATAATCGATACGAATTCTTAGAGTACCATCTTTATTTTTCACAAAAAGGACTGATGCCCCCCATGGTGAAACACTCAGTCTGACATACTCTTTGTCCAACAATTCTTGTAATTGTATTTTTAATTCTGTCAGTTATGGTAGACTCATTCGGTATGGTGATTTTGAGATAGGGGCTAAACCAGGTAGTAGGTCTATGGAGAATTCTATCCCTTCTAGGAGGTAATTCTGGTATCTCATCCACACACATGTTTCTAAATTCACGTAGGACAGCGAAGTCTTATAACTTTGGCTTATCTTATTTTTCTAACAGATTCGTTACTTGGATGGCATAAAATTGACATCCCTTTCACATACATTTCTTGAGTTGCATCGCTAAAACTTGTCTGACTGATACAAGTTTTGGTATACCTTGGACTGTTCTAGTAGTGCCAAAATTGTCTTTATAGGTAAGTATCTTTGTATAACAATCTAGTATTGCTTTGTGCTGCTCCAACCAATCCATCCCGATAATCCTATCGTAAGATCCTAGTGGTAGGATGTTCAGATTTGTTCTTATATTTTGACCGTCTAAGATGAACTCAAAATCAGAAATAAAGTCAACTACTTTCCTTTTAGTTCCTGTTGCTAGTTGTATTAGCCATGATTTTTCATGCTTCAGTTTCTTAAGTTTATTTGAATTTACTACATCAAGAGTAATATAACTTAACATAGCTCCAGGGTCAATTAAAACATAAATTCGAGTGCCATTGATTTTACCTTTGATTTATACCACAGCGGACTGGTGGTCAGCTTGTCGGCCATCTATGGTTGCATTTATCTTATGCAAGCTTCTGCCCACGTCACCCACCGTTGACGCTTCCTGCAAGTTATGAACAACAACTCTCTTTACTGAATTTAAACGTGGACAGTTCCTCCTTAGATGAGGTTCTCCACATTCTCAACACTTTAATGGTTCGCGGGGGTTGTCCCCGAACTTCTTTGTCCCCAGATTTACCAGTTTACCACTGCCTTGCGTATTCGGATGGTTGAAGTGAAAATATTTTCTCGGAAAAATATTTTATGCATTTCAATAAGGAGCTAGCTAGTATCCCTTCTTCCATTGGTTCATTCGATCTTGTTTCTTATCCTTCTAGTATTTGGGAAACTCTACCCATTGTTTATGCTAGTCATAGCACATTCGCTCTTTCTTGAATACTTGACTCAAGGATTTTGGGTTGTCAAACTCAATTATGTCCCTGTAGGATTGTGGTAAATAGCTTAAGAATCACTGGATTTTTACCTTGTCCTCCCGGATGTATGGTATGAACCTTAGTAGTTCTAGAAATTTATTTATAAGGTCTTCCATCGTCATTTGTCCAAGTCAGAACTCGTAAAATTCTTTCCTTTTCCTTTCATAATAGCTTTTTGAAACTTATTGTTTCTTGAAATACTTCTTAAAGTCAGACCATTCCAACTATTTCTCCTTCAGGCCCTTGGCCCATTTCAGGTCTTTCCACCAAATGTTGGCCTTCCCTTTCAGATTGTAGATGGCCATTCTGACCTTCATATTGCTAGAATAGTTGTAGATCTAGAAGTATTTTTTGATGTCTAACAACCATGCCTCAGCTTCTTCTCCTGTCCTGGATTCTCCATCAAAGGTAGTTGGTTTAGTTTTTCTAAACTCTCCTTCAAGGTGGTCTACTTGTTATATTTTTCTGTCTGTTTTAGTTTTGTCTTCAACTAAAGGTGTTCCTTGAGACGAACTATCTTATTTTTCTGTTTCCGACCCAGAGTTCTTGGAGGCCCTTTTTCTAACCCATTCATTGTGGTTTTCCTCCTTTGGGTTTTTCTTTGTCACTATACTATGCAACAGGAATTCATTTATCTCTTGTTGTTCCTACTATGCTTTCTTCAATTTCTCATTGTCTTCTTTGAAAACCTGCAGCTCAACAATAAGATTCCTCATTGTTTCCAGTACTTTCGTAGGAGAGATTTCGTCACTATTCTATCTTGGATCTCCATGAGGTCTCTGTTTTGGATTTCCTTCCATTCTAATTTTTGCATCATTCGGAGCTTCCATGGTCGACATAAAACAGAAAAAGTTTTTATGTTTGTAACAATCAAGGTTTATTAGTTTTTCCATAAGTAGAATATATGTTAATAATTTAATCTGGCCCTGTTCAAGGCCTAGTGTTGTAAACTTTTCTCTGATACCATATGTAATGAACCCCATATTGACCACCAAAAAAAACAAATTGTTTACATAGTTTTCTTGGTAGAATAAGGGTCCTAGTTATGCCATCATGATGTTGATTTGATCATCACTCTCTATAATAACTTTGTTTTAAAATTCTATTACAATATCCTTGTTATAAACTCTTAATTTCTCTAATTCACCACAAGATTTCTTAATCATGTCATGATTAGGAAGTTATAAGGAAAGGATCCCCAAAACTATTTGGAAAACCCCCATCTGTTTTTAATCTGTACTCAAATACCTATAGGCTGCGCACCTAAGGAAAATTGTATAATACATGCTACAACTCATTATAATGTCACAAGACTTTAAGTCGTACATACGTACACCTGTGGAGTTATGGCAGGAATGCATTAAATAATCCTTAAATTATGAAGGAACTGGGGTCGGGTTCCTCTTACACTGGAAAACTAACCTAACTACCAAATTCTGGTTATAATTGATCGTTGATTGTAGTGCAGGTATGAGATCCAAAGGCGCGCAAAAGGTGACAACTAAGATCTGTCTACTGTCTCAAAATTACACCAAGGGGTAAGAAGAATTTGGTTTAGATTTGAGTCATGATGGTGTCCCATCGCAACCTCCTTTAGTTGGATTAGAAGTGTTACTGTCGTAAAATTTAAGGCTCTGTAAAATCACTAAAAAACCATCCCACGAATCCCTATGTAATTGTTGGCTTCATACTCCAAGTGTCAAAACACATTACCATGGTCACATGGAAATCCATCCTCTGCACCCCTTACATTTACTACGAGGCAACAGGGTACTGATTAGGGTTAAGGTAGGTTTATCACTTTGTCATTCCTGAGTTTTCCCGAAGAGGTTCGGCATGCCCACTTTTAGAGGTGAATACTGTGAGTGAAGGAGGTTACTCCATGATGTAACTCTTGGCACGACCCTATGCCCTGGTAAGTTCTTTAACACAATGCTGAGATAGATAGAAGAAAAGGGAGATGAATAACTTTAGAAAAGGTTAAGCGTTTTGGTATTTTGTCAATGGTAGTGTCTTCCCTTTTTGTCTGTCATGTCTTTCCTTTATGCACTTTCTCTTCATCATTTTTCGAAAACTCACCCCATAATCCTGGGAAATGCTTCCTCCCCGAGATTGTTGGTAACCCCTTTTTGGTTATAGGTTTTGGGGTCCCTCTATAGTAGCCAACAGAGCCTTTCGGAATTAGGGTTGATTGAAGCATACGCCTCTCACTATGAAAATACCTAAGACGTAGTATACGTATATTGTCTTGTTTTGTTATTCTTGCTATTGTTATTCCTCAATACATCTTATGGAGATGGGTTGGCTCTGTGTATAGTCAACGATGTGGGTTATTTCTGTTTGGTAGGAAGATTGTTATATTCCTTTTATTTATTTCCCTGAGTAAATGGAGTCATCATCCTGTAGCTTTATCCGACCTTCAGTTGGTCCTTCTATTACCATTGTCATATCTTGTTTCCGGGGTATCTTGAATATTTTACTGGGAGTCATGTAGCATAAACATTTCGTATGTATCATGATTCCATGTAAATTTTGACGGTGATGATTTATTTTCTTTCTTTATACACCATAGCACGATGACTCTGCTTTCACTATTGATTTTGTATCTCTATTTGTTAAAATTTCGATTCATACGTAAATTATACTTAGCTCGTTAATCGTGTTGATATACTGTGTGAGGATTCTATAAATTATTTCATCTGCTTTCTATTGCAGCAAGGTTTGTACTATTTCAGATTACAAGTTTCATTTATCAAACTGTTATTGTCACTAATGATGGGCCTTGCTGTTCTGAGGACCCATCAGAGATGGTACCACGCCCTCCTCCCTTGGCACAAATGTCTAAATAGATAGCAGGCGAAGGGGAAAGGATTCGAACCCATGTCTCAACAAGATAACTATCTTTCTGAGAGGGAATCATCAATTTATTTTTTTATAGTTTTATGGCAATTTGTTTTTCTTGGATACTTATCTTTTGAATAAAGACTAATGTTTACAGGGTTTGATTTCTTGTAGGGTCTCTGTCCATGAAAATCTCGAATACCTGTCACTGCCTCTAGCGTAAAAGGTATTCAGGTTCCGAACCCTCTCACATCTTGGCTAACTCTATAGGTTCTATCATCGTTTAAGGAGATCATGATTTAACCAACTCTGTTGTAACTAGTTTGAGTCTATTGTATAATTCGTTGGAGTAAACCCTTGAGGTCGTTCTTCCATTAATGGCATTACGCCAGTTTTCCTATATGAGTATTGAGTCTGTAATTGAATACATATTCTGGCCATTATGTAATATACTTCTCTCCTTGAAGGTTTAGAAAGAAAATCTTGGTCGAATTTACTCAGAATGATAATCTATGGCAAAGTATTTATGTCCCTTTAAAAATTGAACATGGTACTTACCATTTATGCTACTCGACTCTGTTCTAAACCATTGGCCTAACTTGTTATAGAAAGGAAATTGGTTTACCATACTTTAACAATGGCTTCATTGGTATCTTTGGCCTACTTTGTTCACTTTGAAATGGATGTTGTATAATGGTTGTTTCTTTAACTAGAGTATTCCAACTTTTATTTATTTAAATTATAGTCAAAGATTGCATGTCTGTCGAATATTTATCATAATCATAGTATAGGAGGAACTTTTTATGAATACATACATACATATAATTGTATATGCACATTTTTTTTGTGTAGATGATATATTCTGTAATTCATTATCATGCCTACCCATAGTACTTAGGAATATATTTGTTACAGATCTATGGTGGAATTGTATTGACTCGGAGTGGCTTAAATTTACACGAAGTGGTAGATAGCGTCTGATTTTTGTTTATGAATCTGAAGTTGTATTTATAGAAAATAAACTTACTCTAAATATATATTTATATATATATATATATATATATATATATATATATATATATATATATATATATATATATATATATATATATATATATAT
>JASDQU010102555.1:284882-303517 GCA_032191745.1 Picea mariana
TTCAAACTGTTCATGCCTAGATATCTTACACTAGAAATTGCGATGTACAGGAATTACCTCTGTTATAGCAGAAACCCAACTACAGAAATTTTATACTTTGGTCGCATAAATCCATTTGATTGTCCTCAAAAGACATTAAATTAATTTCTAACATTTGAACAGATTCAAATTCAGTCATCAAGAGTTACTCCAGAATTAGTTTTATAACTATTCTGTTTCAGAGGTTTGACTTCACAATGCGTATAACCGAACAGTTTTTCTCTCAGGTTATTGTGTACGTACAAAATTTAGTAATTTCGCTACATCTGGAACTAATCCATCCCATAGAGATGGAAATAATTAAATTTAGATATAGTAAGTACCTTACATTAGCTATACGACAATTAAAACAGAAAATGAAAGTTATTTCAGTTCAGATCTAACAAGTACAAGACATTAGATAGAAAATCATTCAGGCAGAGAAGGAGTAGAGTAACATATCTTAACCAACTCATGGGAAGACAAAGGGAATAGTCAAGTTCCTCCCAACCGTATAACAGAGCAACCAAAATTGCTTGCACATTTCACCCCCTAGCATGACCATGAGTCCATGAGGGTGAACTTGGAAAACTCCTCCTCATAAATGTCTTTCCATTCCTGCATATTACTCTTGCCTCACACTCAATCTGTAGTGTTCATAACAGCAAGAAAACCAGTAGTCTCCTTTTCCACGCATACTAGGCAGTGTCCTGCATCCTCACATATGTTATATATCCAAACAATCCTTTTTGCCTAGGTATTCTTTCCTCCCTTGGGAATTTTCACAACTTTCTAAATCCCTGATTTTTAGGGGCTGCCAATGGACAAATATCTGATTTTCCACTTGTAATAATCATCCTAGAGGTAGTTCCCACCTGCTCCCCACTCATGGAGTCATGGTTAGCTGATTTTAACATGGTTGTTCCATTTGTTCTCCTGCAATTAATATAAAATGTCATGTTCTCATACAAGTTTCATAGTCAAATAGTTAGTTGGGTCAAATCAAATCCCTGCCCAACAATCACAATCATTTATTACAATTATCAAATTCAAAATTTGGAATTGCCATAAATGGAAAAGAAATTCCAAATTCGAATTTACTAAAAACGGAATAATTTTCCAACAAATTTTAAATTTCAAAAATACTTTATTTTGGGGGATGTCACAATAATTAAATAAAAGAATTACAAAATAAGAAAGTGTTCGGTCGACCATAATGTTAAAAGGAAGTGACATAAATGGTATAAATAAATATCGTTATACATTAATTCGAAATACAAGTCAAATTTCAGAGGAAAATAAAAAGTAAAGAAGGCATGCTTTCAAGGGAGGATGGAATCTTTTGGTGATGTGTTCTAAGGGTTTTTGACCAGTCCTGAAGCTAGTCAATAAATAGGTGTTCTAGGTAAAACATCCATAAATTCTTCATAGGGAATCCAAATGAAGTGGGACAAATAGCATTGGAAAGAGTACGGAATTTAGTTTCTTGTGTGAGAGTTTCAAAATCTGATGTTAAATATTGAGCGTGAGTCATTCTGTACAAGTGTGGTTTGTTGAATAAACCAGAATTGAACAAAGTCTACCATTCTCTCTATAACTTCTTTTGGGGGAGGATTCAAGGAGTGATACTTGGAGAAGTTTCATAAAATACATTAAGTAATATTATCTATAGGATCATAGTATTACAAGAATTTATGAATTGCAAAAATTGAAGAAGTCTCAGGAAGCATTATTAGGTTCTATGTGATGGTTGGTTTATGGTGATGATTTAATGTAAAGTTTTATTATCTCTCATATATTCTTGGGTGGAAGGAAGGGGCAAGTATGGAGAGTTAAATCCTCTCTTGATATTGGAGGATTGTATCTTTCTCTTGGAGGTTTATCCCTCCCTTTACATTTGGAAGTCGTAGCTACCTTTGGAAGTCATTACTTCCCTTGAACAATAACTATTGATTATTTCTCATATATTGTGTATGGTGTATTGTGATGTATAGGTGCAACTCTTATAACATTGTTCATTTCTCATTGGATATAGTTGAATGGTTTAAGTATAAGTTGAATTTTTTTTTAAATTGTACTTGATACTAATTCACCCCTCTCTCAGTATCAACAAAGGAAGTTACATTTAATATTCCTTATTATTCAAAATGAATCCACTTCTTTAGTGCAGGAGTCCTTCAAGAAGTTTTAACTTCCACTATTTCAGTTCAACAACATAATGCTAAGTGCCAACATTGAAATCGAGTTAGTCACATGGAGAATCGATGTTTTGATCTCCATCCTTGCTAGTATTGTTGCAATCATAGCCATTCTTTAGACATATGTTCAATATTGAAGAAAAATTCAAGATTGAAGACTCACTATGATTGGATCGATCCTTGGCAGTGGTCATCAACAACCAAGCGATTATATAAGTATTGCCGTAGAATTGAATCTTGAGTAAAGACCAATCTTGCAACACATAGTTTTTTTGTACCTAACATAAGGGTATATAAGTCCAAATTGGTCCTCTTATGGTGTATTTTTTAAGGTATGGGCCTCAAAGGATGAGATAACATGTGGTTATTTGCATATGCCCACTTTTCATTGTATACAAATGAAATAAGTATGGTACTCTCATGATCCTAGAGGGGGGAGTACAATCATGTAACCCTTCTGCACCTTAAAGGGGAGAGTTCAAAAATCAAGATAGTTTGTGAAGCCAATTGTGGTCTCTTCTTTCAGCTCACAAAGGGGGGAATTGATGATGGATTTGAAAATGGTTGTCATACTAAAAGTTTCGAAAAACCATATGCAAGATGGGAATCAAAATTTCCAGATGAAAAATGAAATCTATAGATAGAAGACTTTGGCAGTTTTATGATTTAATGAATTGAAATTGAATCATACACATGGATGTTGATTTTAAGAGAAATAATGTGGACATTTGGTTCACTTAGATGGTCATTCAATCTATTAGAGTGAAGATGGATCCTTCTGCATTGCAACTTGGCATTGATTGAGTTGCCAGGTGTTTTCAAGGATGTGTCATACTTTCAACCAATTCAATTCTCTTGGTTTTACCTCATCATATTGGAGTTCACATCAGTGAACACATGGAATAAATTATATCTCACATGATTAGACAATGAGATTTTACAGAGTTTTCAACATCCATATTTGGTGGTTTTTCAGTGAGTTCTTCATTGAGGATCAACTCAAGATTTTCAACATAAAGACTTGGAAATGATACCATTTATTACTACTTTGACGGTATCATTTCTTGGAATTATGATTGATGGGCGAAATGTTATCCTGTTACTCATACACAATCATGAATTCCTAGTATATGACCTTTTATATTTCACATACTAGGATATAGTCATTATCCTAAGTGCGTTTCTAGATTCCTATATTTCCTCCTCCTACCTTATCTCTTGTTGAGGTGTCGATGTGAGATAAATTGAGGTGGTTTCATTATTGTATTATATAATTGTATCACTATGTTGACAGGCATATGTGACACACCTGTTAGCTGGAAGCAAGAGTCTGATATGAGGTTGTCCAAATAACCCAAGCCGTTTGAGGTAACCCACCCTGATGGGTTTAACGACTCTATTAGCCAATAAAGGGATATAATATAAACTACGAATATAAAATAACTAACTATTTATTAACGAAGATATACTATATACATTCTCTATTCACACTTTATATACAAAATATACAAATAAATAGGTGCAAGATTTACAAGAAACCTTGTAAACTAAGGTTGTACAAGAGAACTGGATATCAGGAAAAATTAAATAGATATAGAACATACTACTAATCTAATTTTAACCTTGAAACTAAAAAAGGAAAATAAATGAATGTAAATAATAATGTTTTAACTTAAATAAACAAATAATTTAAGCTTTAATGTTAATTTACATTCACAAAATATAAATCAAAACAAAAAGAGAATCATTAACCTATAATTGACTAGTATTTAAAGAGAACTTTTGGTTGTGCCTTATTCTATAACGTTGTTGCTCTAGAAACCTGTCTGTTAAGAGAAATATATAGCAGAAGGTATAAGATTCTGACAGTTTCACGATAAAAATCACTTTGACTCGCAATTTAAATCTTATTTAAAAGTGCAGAAATAACACCTTTCAAATCATGATCCTTAGTGAAGATACAATAGACTAATCGAGAATAAGAAAAATCTCAATTGATAAATTGTATCTTTAGAAATCCAAATTACATGAATAAACTCAATATAATACAAGATTTGTATCAAAATAGTGCAATCCCCAAGATCAAGATAATTGAGATAATAGACTATTAAAGATTGACAAAATTAATACATAAATGATAGAAATTAACTATGTATTGATAAAACAGAGTAAAGTTAATTTAAATAAATTCATAATCAATTACTCAAAGAATATGAGGATATTATAATGAAAATGAAACACTTTTACTCACAGGACAAAAGCCATTAAGCAATATGAAATTTCATATTCTTCTTCAAAAATACTTGTTCATTCTCCCAAAATTTCAACCATCTCTTACCCCTTTTGAAAAAACAAAGTTTACAAAACAAATAATATACAAAAAGAAAGGATCAAAATCCTCCTTTCAATTTTTTGGAGCCCCCGTGGCTCTGAGCTTTCTCATATATTTATGAGATGAATGAACAACCTAGGTGTATTAACAATTTCTACCACCTAAACTTTTTCTCATAAATATACCACAATATCTCTCAAATCGCGCATTTGTTTGGGAAAAATATCGTTAGTAAGATAAATGGGTATGTTATGAAAATGGGTTTTCAGCAGTTTCTTGAGATTCCTCATGGTTTGGCTGAAATTTGTCCCGCAAAATTGTTTGTCTATTCTTGAAAGTGTTTCCAAATCTTATCTGTTGTTGCTCATAAATTATTTGCAACAATCCAATGTTATTTTTGGATCAATTATCTTGAACATATTTAGAATAGAAAATCAAGCCATGATCAAATCTGTACCAAATGCCTGAAAATAGAAACGTGTGAAACAAAATTAAACCAATTTAATAATCAAAATATATAAATTGTGAATAAAGCAAAATCTAGAACAATAATATTAAAAATGAATTTAAACTAAAAGCTAACTATAAGTTGTAAACAAATCTTGATTATATTTTCCTTTCAAAGATGATCTTAAAATTCTAGAAGGTTCAAGTTGATGCATGGAAGAAAAAATATTAATTTCGAGTTTCCACATAATCAAACAAATGATATATGATTTTTTTTTTAATTTAATTTTGAAATGAGATGCAAAATGACAAAAGAATTTAATTAATTAAACCCACCAAAAGATTTTTTGAAAATGAGAAACCAACCAAGATATTATTTGATGAAGTATTGAACCCATTATTCAAAATAGTCAAACTTGCTAATGAGCAAAAGGATAAAACACAATTATAATTTAAACAAAAGTAAACAATTGATAAAAAATAACATTTTTGTTTAAATTAAGATTTCTTTGCTCATTTCTAAATTTTGACATATACTGTTGTAATGAATGTCTCATACTATGGTAATTGTCTTAAGTTTGTCTCAAAGCAAGCCAAGTTATGTAACTATTCAAAAAGGTTTATTATATAGCTCATTGTAATTGTCGAGATTCAAAATAAAATTAGAAAACCGCAAACTTTTAGGGCAGGGCTTATAATATTTAAGACATTTGCATAACATATTGTGTATTATCAAAGATCTAAGTCTCTTTATCCTTCAATCAAATTTGATCAAATGTGAACAAATGTCTTATAATAGATGTGTCGTAATAAGCTTTCTTCCTGTAAAATCATTGTTATTAATCCATTTTTTCAACCAAGCCATTCTCATAGCAGATAAATTCAATAAGGAAGAGGTAAAAACAAACTCCTAAATTATGAAGCTCATCCATCAACATCAAAACTTTGTAGAAAGAAAAAAAAAATGGCATTTGAATTTCATGACATTCAAACCAAACAAAAGAAAATAATCTAAACTCAAACCAACCTCGAAACAAAGAAAACCAATACCAATCCAATCAAGTAAAAGGGAAAGAAATGAAGAATCCAAGTAAAATTTAGAGAGACCCTAGATTTTAATTAAAGAAAAAGAATGGGGTTGTTGCGGGAAATCAACAAATGGCAACTCACTGGGTGAAGCAGTTATCTCTGATATGGTAATATTTTATCTCATGAAGAAAAGAATAAGACTTCAAGAAGGATTTAGGCTTCTTGCAATAAATTCACATTGAAACCAAACAATATTAAGATAATCTCATTGTTATAACCAAAAAATAAAATATTCTTTGTAGAGGATTATAACCCGAAACAATGTCTTCATAAAAGAGTTGTGATGTTTATGAAAAAGAATTCTATATAGTTGACAGAGCCACTGCTGCTAGAAGGGGTCCTTAGCCTCAACATGGATTTTATTTAACCCACTCAAATGATTTAATCCCATCCAATAGTTGTATATTCATGATATAAACTTCCATGAAAATTTAACTCATAAGAATATACCTGCCACCTCTCAACCCGGCATTGCTTTGCTGCCAGTAGGCCTATTCAGTACCCTGACGAAGTTGTCTTGGTATCATGTGTGCATTTATCTGCTGGCAGTGAGCCTGTTCAGTACCCCGACGGGTTTACACACACTTCCCACACTTAAGTTCTTCCAGAAAACTTATGCCAACTTTAAATAATAATACAATTAGAGATTGATTGATGACAAAGAGAGAAGGATGATACTGGAAGTTAATTGCAATATAGATGAACAATTGATCACGTTATTTATTTTCTTTCATAACTGAAAGTTTTATCATGGTTTAGAGATTTTAGATTTCAGTTAGGAAATCATCTAGAGAATGGGGAAGCACTTAAAAGTGATTCCTTAAGAATATGGATATCTAAGAAGTTTAAAGATAGTCGTACTTATCAAGGATTTAAACCATATCTCTGGTGTAATGCTATGGAAAAGACAATTAGAGGACAAAATGAAAGTGACAATTGACTTAAAAATCAATTGTCCGAGCTATATCTTAATATCAATACCTCTTTGAACTATTTCAGATTGCTTGAAAAACAAAAGTATTGAATTGAATTCTTCCTTCCGATGATTTCTCTTGGATCAATAATATAATGGTTCAAAATGACATAAACAAAGAAAATTCAATCAAAACAATCAAATAAAGAACAAAACACACAACAAACCAAATCTTATGTTATTAATGGAATTCAAAATTAGAAGCACATAAAAAAAATATATCGAAATAGAAAAAGAAGAATTTCATAAAACAATCTTGGCCAAAGATAAAACCAAGCATTTGGATATACTAGCATCCCATTGTAAAATAAAGGAAGAACTAAATCATATAAAATCTCATGTGCGAATAGGTTCTTTTCTTAAGATAATGATGCATAAGATGTTACTTTGACCAAGCATTATTATTAAAAATAAAAGAGACTAAAAGAAAAATAGAAAAATCCTTATTAAGATGAGTGCAGTCCTACTCGTGGCACCTTGGGTCATTGTTGAATTAGGGTGAATTGACAGTTCAAATTTACTTATCTCTTTAATTTCCATTTTAAAATTTTCATGATGATAATACTTTTTTGAAAATAAATATTCAACGAAAAGCAGATAGAAAAGGATTTAAGTGGACTTCCCTGACAACATTCATATTATGGTTCTCTTGGTCTACCCACTTCTGTTGATAATTACATTATTACAAAAGAAACTGTGAGAAAGGAAACTAAAGGATACCTACTCTTAGACCTACTCTAACTACTAAGCAAATCAAAATAATAAGGGGTAAATTAATGAAGGTGGCAACACTTTTGTGACAATTTGATCTCCAAAATTTCGAAAGATAGCTTTTCTGCCGAACTAATATTTTATTTCGATCGAAAGATACTTTTTTCAGCTGAAATATTTTTCGTCCGAACACTTGAACGTCAAATCAAATGGTACAATAATGAATCCCTTGATTTTCATGTAGAATTTTAATCGGATGAATTGTTTTCATCCGACAATATCTTTTCAGTCGAACAGTTATTTCGACCGAAATAATATTTCGTCCGAAACAATCTTTTGGTGGAAATATCTTTTCGGCCAAAAAGAGCTTCGATCAAAAAATGGTTTATATATTCATTGCACATCGTGGCTGTAGCACTTTTTTAGCTATTGGCAATTGCGAGAGGGTTTTTGGTGAGTGTCAGTGAGTGATAGTGAGTGATCTCTTGGCGCTTGTGAGGGAGCTCATGGCAGGAACGTCATGTTGGTGGGAGGTCCTACGAACGGTCGTGTTGGTGGGCGGTCCTGCAGGTGGATGGAGGTAAGCCTAAACTTCAGTTTCAAATTTAAATTTAAATTATGTAATTTTTTATTTTAATTTTTATTTATTATTGTATTTTGTAATTTTAAATTTAAATTTTAATTTATATTTAGAATTTTTACTGTGACGTGGTCGCTAGGGGCTAGCCCCATGGCCAAGTCATGGGCACGCCAATGGCTTGGCCATAGGGCTGTCCCCCTGCGGTGAAGTCACAGTCCCATGGACTGTGACTTAGCCACGGGGAGCGAGCCATGTGACCAAGCTGTAGGGATGCTAATGACTTGGCCCCCTGCGGCCAAGTCACAGTCCTGTGGATTCACTAAATCTTTCTAGGAAGAAGATCAATTTGACAATATTTAAATTTTTCCAAGTACATACTAGATATTCCAATGATTACTTCATTAGATACATGATTAATCTTTCAAGGGAAAAATAGGAACGATTTAGTCCAACCATTGTTAAATGTGAGATTTACAGTGGAGGTTCACTCCTAGTTTTTAAGGAATTTACTCCTATTATAAAATAAGGGTTAACATGTACACCAAAAATCAATAGACAGTAACATAATCAACCAAAATAGATAGAATAAAACCAATACATTATGCAAGGATTCCTCGGAAAATGGTTTCCTAGCACACCACAAATCAACACCAATAGTGAGAATTGAATAAAATGATTACTAAACCTAGACTATTATTTCGAGTCAAAGTTGGGACATGACTGGAAGTTTAAAGAAACAATTAAATACCATCAACAACTACTTAAGCAAATTTTAATAATTAGATCTCGAGTGGTGCTTCAGCCTTCACAATGCACAGTTTATCCTTCCAACATTTAAGTGTTCGCTTGTTCACGATATATATCATATTCGATAATATTAGGTGAATCTACACCTAGTAATATAACTGGTTATATTATTGATAGGAGATACTAATTGTTTACATATTAGGAGATAGGATTCCTTAAAAAAATACCTCAAAAATATCCAGATATTCTGAAATTCTAATATGCTTATGAGTATCAATATTTTTATATACAGTTATACCCAATAATAGTTCATTATTTGAATTCTATTACTCTATTGGATTAGATTATCTTTCTTAAAAACAAAGAAATAAAATTCCATACTCAATATAAGAATAGAATAGAAACACTAATGTTATTGAAGGTTAAAAATAAGTCTATACCAGAATTGCACATGATATACTCAGAATTCTGCGAATCTATTGGATATAAAAAACAAACAAACACAACGAAAATATTCGGAATTGTCATCTGCATGAAATAACCTGAAACTTACATGGATTCCCTATAAGTCTAATTACAACTAGTAATCTGTAATTTCTCAATTACAATACAATCTTATATATCATAGACAAATATAGTCCCATCCACAGGGCTACCCCCCCATGGCCAAGTCACAGTCCCATGGACTGTGATTTGGCCGTGGGGGTGCCCGGTTGGGGGGTCCAAGTGTCATGTTTATCCATTTGGGTTAAAAACCTTAATTTTTTATATAGGTAACTTGATTCATTTTCTAATTATTGTACTGCTACACACCTGAGCGCCAACGTGGCTCCTATCCCTAACATCTAGTGCGATGACTACTTGTTGGGACTATCCTATTGATGAACAAAACTATACCTCCATCCAACCAAATACAAACTTCTTACTTTTACTGTTCCGCAACTAAATTAATTAATTAAGCCAATTGAGTTATATCATGTAGTTTTGTGAGGTTATATCTTGAAGATAGTGAAAATAGATTTCACTACTAGATAGTGAAATCCGTATTTAATTTTGAAGAGTACTCTTGCTACATAAAATTAAACAACAAGATATCATTTATAGATTCTACTTGAGGATGGACAAATATATTTTAGATTACACAGCTTCGTTAGATTACAAATTTTGTAGATTACACAATATATTTTTAAATTCTGGATGGACAGATTTTGTAGATTACATAGTATATTTTTATATTTATGTTAGTGTTAGATTTGTTAATTCGTATTAATTTCTTGTTTTTGTGTAACATTTATATTTATGTTTATTTTAAAATTGTTAATTAGTATTTAGATTTCAGATTTGTTATGTGCGCATGTGCGTATTATATTTCTTGTAAATRTAATACAAATAAATTTGTTTAAATCTATTTCTTTTTCTGTAAATATAATTCTCTTTTTGTATTTCTTTTTCTTTAAATATAATTTTATTTTTCTATTTCTTAAAATATAAATATGTTCTTATATATATATATATATATATATATATATAGAGAGAGAGAGAGAGAGAGAGAGAGAGAGAGAGAGAGAGAGAGAGAGATTCTTGGTCAATTAGATTTCTACATATACAAAATCATTTGATAATTTGAGTGCCCAACAAATATACATATTCATTTGATCATTTGAGTTCCCAACAAATATACATATAATTGTTGTACACCACTGTCTATCTTATAATTTGTAATGGAATATTTGTGAAATATACATACAATGGAAAATATTTAAAACATATATATTTAATTTTTTTTATTAAATTTAGAAATAAAATAGGAAGACAATTTAAAAAATACATGTTGATATGTTAAAATTATACACACAAACAATAAATTTATAAGCAATATGGATTTACTTAAAAATGAGAATTTGATATAGACATTAATAAATAATTTATAATTAATATGGATTTAGTTAATTTGATATAGACATTTAACAATCAAATATTAAGTTTTTAAATTTGATATAGGTATTTAACAATCAAATATTAGGAATAGAGTAAGCATTTATGTGATTAGTCTATGCATGAGCAGTTGGCCAGGAGTCGAATCGACTATCTTTCATTCCAGTGTTAAAGATTTAGATTCAAATGCCCTCTTTTCTATGCATAGATAATCTTGTATTAAAATTGGTTGCAACTTGGCCATGGGGGGACATCCCTATGGCCAAGTTGTGGGCACACCCACGGCTTGGCCACATGGTTGCCCCCCTGCAACCAAGTCACAGTGATTTCAAAAGTTTTGTATTTTAGAAACATTTCATAAAAAAATCAAAGTGTCCAAGTTTTTATTTCAAATGTTTTTTATTTTATAACAATTACAAATCTTTAGGAATTAAATTTATAAATCCATTTTTACATATGTAATATTAGAGTATCATAATTTATAAATATTATTTTACAGATTGTTGATTATGGAATTCCTTGCTCTACATTATTGTCTATCTTATAATTTGTAAAGGAATATTTGTAAAATATACATACAATGGAAAAATTTTAAAACATACATATTTAAATTTGTTTTTAATAAATTWAAAAAATAAAATAAGAAGACAATTTAAAAATTACATGTTTATATGTTCAAATTATACACACAAACATTAAATTTATAACAATATGGATTTACTTAAAAATGAGATTTTGATATAGACATTAATAAATAATTTATAAAGAATACRGATTTAGTTAATTTGATATAGACATTTAACAATCAAATATTAAGTTTTTAAATTTGATATACACATTTAASAATCAAATATTAAGTTTTTAAATTTGAWATAGACATTTAACAATCAAATATWAAGTTTTTAAATTTGATATAGACATTTAACAATCAAATATTAAGCTTTTAAATTTGATATAGACATTTAATAATCAAATGTTAAGAATAAAGTAAGAGTTTAAATGATTAGTCTGTGCTTGACAAGTCATCCAGGAGCCGAATTGACTATCTTTCACTCTGGTGTTAAAGATTTAGATTCAAATGCCCTACTTTTTTGTGCATAGATAAACTCTTATTAAAATTGGTTGTGAATTGGCCGCGGGGGGCTAATCTTGTGGCCAAGACATGAGCACGCCCATGGCTTGGCCACATGGTTGCCTCCCCACAGCCAAGTCATAGTCATTTCAAACATTTTGTATTTTAGAAACATTTCATAAAAAATTCAAAGTGTCCAAGTTTTTATTTCAAATGTTTTTTATTTTATAACAATTACAAATCTTTAGGAATTAAATTTATAAATCCATTTTTACATATGTAATATTAGAGTATCATAATTTATAAATATTATTTTACAGATTGTTGATTATGGAATTCCTTGCTCTACATTATTGTCTATTTTATAATTTGTAAAAGAATATTTGTAAAATATACATACAATGGAAAAATTTTAAAACATACATTTTTAAATTTGTTTTTAATAAATTTAAAAAATAAAATAAGAAGACAATTTAAAAATTACATGTTTATATGTTCAAATTATACACACAAACATTAAATTTATAAACAATATGGATTTACTTAAAAATGAGAATTTGATATAGACATTAATAAATAATTTATAAACAATACGGATTTAGTTAATTTGATATAGACATTTAACAATCAAATATTAAGTTTTTAAATTTGATATAGACATTTAACAATCAAATATTAAGTTTTTAAATTTGATATAGACATTTAATAATCAAATGTTAAGAATAAAGTAAGAATTTAAGTGATTAGTTTGTTCTTGAGAAGTCGTCCAAGAGCCGAATCGACTATCTTTCACTCTGGTGTTAAAGATTTAGATTCAAATGCCCTACTTTTCTGTGCATAGATAATCTCTTATTAAAATTGGTTGTGACTTGGCCGCGGGGGGCTAATCTTGTGGCCAAGACATGGGCATGCCCATGGCTTGGCCACATGGATTTTCCCCCGTGGCCAAGTCACATTCATTTCAAACGCTTTGTATTTTATAAAAATTTCAAACTATCCAACTTTTTATTTCAAACATTTTGTATTTTATAAAAAATTCAAATCTTTAGGAACTCAATTTATAAATCCATTTTTACATATGTAATATTAGAGTATCATAAGTTAAAAATATTATTTTACAGATTGTTGACTGAATTTCTTTCTGTAGTAACCACTTTATTTTGCCTTAACTATTTCTCCACTTTGATTAATGACTATTTCAATTTCTTCATATTGTCATGATTCTTGGTCACATCTCTGTGTAAGTCATGAGTGACCTACTTGTGTAGATTTGGTTTGTCCTTGAAATTAATCTAGTCAACATTTAATGTAATATGGTTGGCTTTGTAGTCAGCAACTGACTGAATTTCACATTTTTCAGTCTCTAGAACCACCAAATTTAGCACTCACTTTTGATATGGATCCTCTTCCAAACCATAGACTCTTATCATAGTAAACTACTAAAAAAAGAATCAGTCTCCCACTCTGGTGTTGTTTTTCAATTGTAGTGACTCTTTGACTAAAGGAATAATTTTAACGAATACTATATTATGGAGAATAAAGTCTAATATAGACATAAAAGAGTTTACATACTGCAAAAAAACTCTTCACTAGTGACATGTTGTCATACCATAGGCAACCACTCAATGGTTGGGGGAGAAACATGTTGGTTGTTCATTCATCATACTAGACTTAAAATAACCCAGACGTGAGTAGTTTTGATGGATGGTACCCCTAAAATCTAAAAACTGTTGGTGCATTGTATTTGCCAAGAACTTGTAGAAGTCAAACCTTATGAAGGTTTGATTCTCAGGGTGTGACAAGGCCACTAGGAAACCCAAAAACAATGGTATCCATTATAAAACTATTATAAATAGAAACAAACTTTGAAACATAGGCAATATATTCACTGAAGTCATTCCCTCAACCTCTAGAAGAATTACACTGAAACATAGCTAGTATATTCATTTTTATAACATTGTTTAATATGTTATAACATATTACAATGTACTATGCTATAACATATTACATTGTAATATGTTATAATATATTACAATGTAATATGTTATAGTAATATATGTTATGACATATTACATTGTAATATGCTATGACATATTACATGGTAATATGTTATGGAAAATATGCATTAATATAACACTCAAAAAATATAAAACAAACAATTAAACATAGGTAGTATATTCACTGTAGTCATTCCCTCAACCTATAGAATAGATACACTGAAATATCCAACAGTCGCTTTGTATTGATAGTGAAACTGATAAAAGAAATCAATATTTCATGTCAAATCCTCATTTACAAAGCTAGAAGAAAGAAAAGTTTTAAAATCTACAAAATATCACATACAAAAGATAGAAGAAAACCTTGAAACAAAGGGAAAATGTCCATTGCAATTATTCCCAGAACTAAAATATGTTACAGTACTTTGCACTGTAACAAAAAGACACAAGCAATGAACATTTTATGTCAATGTCTCATTTACAGAACAGTAAGAAATAACAAATTTAAATCCAAATGTCTAACTCCAATGCCATGGACTGAGATACCAATTAGGATTCCTCCAAAAGTCAAGATAGCTTCCATTTTAAACAAAGAAAGGCATAAAAGTATGAAGACTCAGAAATAGAATATAATTAACAATACCCAATAAAACTGAGAAGAACACAATGAAAATCTCATAGACGAAATGCGATTTGAACTTGCATCTTCATTCTTGTGATTAATTGCCTATATCTTAGATTAAGACTCCACACTCTTAACTATATTGTAATATTCACATAGCTCATATGGGTAAGATATGAAGTTGAATCCATTTCTTTAGATCTCTCTTAATCAGAGTAAGTAAAACCCATATGTATTGGATAAGAGTATATACCCTTTGAAAGACCCTTGTTAATGATATATTACCCTTTGTATTTATACAAGGATTTAGTTTAAGATGAGCTTATATTACCCTTTGAATAAGATACTAGTTGAAGATGGTTTTGTATTACCCTTTGTATTTACACAAGCATTGGAATCACCTGGCCAAGACCTGGTTGTCCACGAGGTTTCTGATATGATGGATCTACCAAAATGATTCATAGGAAATTATCATCCCCTGTATCAATGGGGTCACTGGAAGATGGCCGGTAAGCATATAAAAAATTCTTTATAAGCACATATAAATGAATGTTTATCACTTTCAAATCATCTAATCAGATACACTTAGTATATAAAAAGGTCTGTCATAAACAAAATTCCAACAACTTGCAATCATATAATACATTTTGTCTATTAATTCCCCCTCCAAGTGTAATACAAACCTATTGATACTTAGTGCCATTTCTTTGTAGATGGCAGATTTCTTCCATCCAAGAAAACATGGCATAAATTTAATCGTTGATTTTCATGGGCTGTGCTCCATACCTGTTGGATGCATGAAATTAGATTGCCCATATATATAACTGCTTCTGCATTACTAGAGTTTGTCCCATGTACTATTGGTGGATTTACCAAGGTTATTTGTGCTAATATTAAAAAACCAAAATATATTTGAAATGGGAATGAGTAGTGGAGTTATGCATCACCCTATTATAATTGTGTCTAACATAAATAACATTTCTATTAATTTTGTCTTTTTCTTTCTTTCTTTGTAACTTTTGTTGGTCAATGTTGGAGATATTAACTTGTACTCGTCTCATCCTTATCTTTTCATAAATTTTCAAAGGATAGATATTGAGGAGAAATGTCGACATAAGATTCTCCAAACATTCCTCACAAACACTCTAGTCTATCCCAAGAATGAAGAAGAGGAACTCCTTCTTCTACTGAGACTATGAGTGACCAACGCCAATATCGTCAGAGGAGATTATCAAACGAGTCTGTGAATAGATCAACTTTAGAATGTTCTCAAGAAAGTGATATGGATGCAACCTTCTTAGATAGGTTGCACATTGATACTCTTACACTTGAGGATGTAGAGAATACCTTAGGACAAGAGAATATTTTTGGTAATTTTCTTTTATTTTGTTTATTTTTGTTGTATTTGTGTGTATTTAAATTTATGTCAAGTTAAATGTTGTAATTACTTTTAAATGTGTGTAGACAATGAGTTTAGAGAAATGGACGACAATGAAAGAGAGAGTGGGTGTCATGAAGATTCTAATGTTGGTGCAGAGGGTGAAGGTGGATTTAGGAGCCCACGTTATCAAGAAACAGAAGATTACATGCCTACATCCACCTATCCTTCGGATGTTGGTGATGAACTTCCCTGGGAAGGGATTACTGAAGCAATGACCCTTGAGCGATGATCAAGTGTTAAACGGAGGTTGGAAAATGATTTTGAGGTCTTCGAACTCCCTCAGGAGAGTAAAAAAAAGCTTACATATTGTTTTTCATTCATTGCAAAACTTTATGGACGCATATCAAAAGATAGGGCCAACCACTGACAGTTTTTTCGATCTAATGAGGTGGAGAAAGTCATAGGTGATGGGCTCTGATAAATGAGAGGCAATAAAAAACAAAGTTTCAAAAGAAAACACAATTTCGATGCTCAATTTCAAAGATGGGCCAAAGCAGAAGATGTTGAAGGTGCAATATTTTAAGAACCCCGACGTTGCAGGACATCCATATAACAAAATTTTGGAAGAATATGGGAAATTTCCTTGGAACGATGAGGTTCCACACTACTTTTCAAGACACTTTTATGTAGATTTTTTCATGGACACGCACCATGATTATACTAGTCTATCGTCTAGTTATTATGGAACTAGTAAATGATGGACATATGATCGCAAAGGGGCATATCAAAATGTGACATTGTTGAGGCCTCGACGACCTTTAGTATCTCTCCCAACAAAGGCATTTTCTTCACATTCAAAGTTGTGAGCTTCATCAGATGTTGGCAAGGAGGCTAGGAATGCAATCGAGGAAAATTTGGAAGCAATTTTTTATGGTGTTGATGTTGGCTTGAACTGTCAGCGAGTGGAAGCCAATTCCTATTTATAAAACAAATGCGGAGTTAGATACCATGGTAGTAGAATATCTTAAGGAGTATGAAAAAAAAAATCGTAATGGTTGAAGAAGGTCATTCAGAATGATGACCCAAACAACATATTGGTATGTGCTCTAGTTAGTAAATTTTTTATGCATTTTAGGATAGTTTACTTCTAATTAGATTTTAGATATCATTGTATCTATAGAAATAATTGATTTGTTATTGTCATTAATTGCAGTTTGGATATATGTTAAATGAATTTCCAGTAAATAGGGAACTTGATTCCACAAGTTTAAATTTGGATGGGTTGAATCAGGTATGTGTTTTCTAATATCCACAGATAAGCACTTTAGTTGTCCAATCTCCAATCTTTTGAACAAAATAAACAACATTTATAATTTTATATAAATGTAAACACATTGAATCCTAGATTTAGTTCTTAGTTGTGTTGTTCACAGATCCCTATTCCATCTCCTACTACTTGGGGAGGCTTGTCTCCACTCTCATTGGGAGAATTTGAAGAGGGTGGGAGTTCACACATATCATTTAATGTGTTAAAATAATTTAAATTTAGTGTGTTATAATAATTTAAATTTAATTTTCAAATTTGAAATGTGTTATATAGGGTAATGTGGAGAAGAGAGTACCTAAGAGTGTTCTTGGAAGGGATATTGGGATTCAGGAGGAAGCGGAGGAAGCACCCATACTTGGGAAGGATGCGTCCATTCAGGATGATTCATAAATGTATGTTCATTGCACATTAGTGAGTTTTAATTTTCTTTAATTTTGGGGTTTTATATAAAAGTCTTCAAGCTTATTTTGAATAAGATTATATTTTTTACTTTTATCAAATTTTTGTTTTCTCAAATTTTTAGTTTAGCCTTTCCTATTCAACGCTCTGATCAATTATTTTGAAATATATAGAACCCCTATATAATCTTATCATTGTCTTAAATGGTGTACATTCAAACTTATTTAAGTTTATATCATGATGAAGACCTAATTTTGAACTTGAACATTTGATTATTTAGAACAAACTCTATCCCACATCAGAGAAGGGAAAGTTTCTAAATTTTATTAGATTGCGTTCCTTGTTTTATTTTTCAAGAATGGCGTAGTATGGACATTTGTGTTTTCTACATACAACGAAGTGACTTCCTTCTTTCTAGGGTATTGTCAAACTCTTAACTAAATTGGTTACTAACCACAAAAACAAACATTCAAGTAGATTTACAAATAAGATATGCATATGTATATCTAAGATAGCTCACACATATGTATATATGAGCAAGCTCACACATATTGTATATGTGAGCTAGCTCACACATATTGTATATGTGAGCTTGCTCACACATAATTTCAAAGAGCATTTGATTATATGTAATATGAATACATCCCAAAGATGAAAGATTTAAATGGTTTTTGAAGAATGACATAATATACATGTGCAGATTTTTGTTTTCTTCATGTACATAAAATATTATATGAGTGTTGGCATGTTTTCAAATAGAGGCAAAGTATGCGTGTTTGTCATTGATGGAAAATATCAACACGTTCA
>JASDQU010102555.1:304914-319520 GCA_032191745.1 Picea mariana
CCCAGGTATTCGAGGTGTAACTGAGGTTGTGTGAAGTGCATAAAAGAAAGGACTGATTTTGAATGGTTTGTTGTTCTGAATGAAAAATGAGTTGAACTGTAAGAAAGGGAAAATTACATTATGCGTAGTGTGAGACCGACAATATGCGCAGTGTGAGATAAAACTCAGAGATGAGTAACAGATGCTGAATAGACAGAAGAAAGAGCAGAATTTTAGAACAACTTGAAGTAGAGCAGAATTGCAAAGCAGATAGAAGCATAGAATAATTGCAGGATAGAAGAGAAGTGGTAAGAATCGAAACACCTGCATTGTTGGTTATTCAATCATTTTACTTATAATCAGAGAGGAAGGGTGGTGCTAGGGAGGAATGTGGTCCTCTGATATTCTAGTTGGTGCTTGAATATTGGAAGTTGTATCTTACATCTAGTTGTGCCTAGAAAAACAGGGTGGTGTTCGGGAAAGCACAGAGTTTTCTGTATTTTTGTATACAAGTTGGTGCTTGTATAAATCCAGTTGGTGTTGGAATATTTAGGGAGTTGGTACTTCATTCTAGTGGGTGCTAGAGAAACCAGAGAGTTGGTTCTCTCAACAAGTTGGAGCTTGTAAAATAGAGGTAGTAGCCTCACTTTGAGTTGGTTCTCAAACATAATGATGTACATAACTTAAAAGACTTTCTATCATTTCGAAGAAGAAGAGGTTTTCTCCCTTTATGGGTTTCTTCATGAAAACATGTCTTTGTGTGTATCCTATGTGTGATTGATTCTCATTATTTATGTTGTTCATATGATGTATAATATTGATGGTCACTTGATGACATATTAAAAATGGTTTAATAGACTTAAAATTGTTTCAACACAATAACAACTGATTCACCCCCCCTCTCAGTTGTCTTAGTAATTTCAACAATTGGTATCAAAGAGGATTCATTTTATTTAAAGGTAGATCTATAAGCTTAAACATGAAAAGTCATGAAGGGACTTCAGCCAGTAAGCCTCCTCTCTTTGATGGAACAAATTTTTCCTTTTGGAAGGTTAGAATGAGAACATACCTAATGGCCTTAGGTACTGATGTTTGGGATGTAGTAGAGACTGGATATGCAAAGCCTGTTGTGATGGCTTCCAA
The DNA here is from genome assembly GCA_032191745.1 of Picea mariana. Classification (NCBI taxonomy): domain Eukaryota; kingdom Viridiplantae; phylum Streptophyta; class Pinopsida; order Pinales; family Pinaceae; genus Picea; species Picea mariana. The sequence continues at coordinate 306,037 of JASDQU010102555.1, forward strand.
GGATGATAAGTTCAAATTTAGATTTAATGCTAAGGGAATGAATTCTATCTTGAATGGACTTGTTGAAGCTGAGTTTGTAAAGGTGATGCATCTTAAAACTGCTAAATCTATGTGGGATAAACTTATTAACAATTATGAAGGAAATGAGAAAGTAAAAGATGCCAAAATCCAAACATATAGGTTGAAGTTTGAACAATTAAAGATGAATGAAGATGAAAAAGGTTAGCAAGTATTTTTTAAGAGTTGAAGAACTTGTGAATTCCATGAAGGTTCTTGGTGAGAAGATTGAAAAATCATTTTTAGTTCAAAAGATTTTAAGATCTCTGCTTGATAAATTTAATCCAAAAGTCTCTGCAATAGAAGAACTAAATGATCTTAAAACTCTGTCCATTGATCAACTCCTAGGAACTCTAACTGCATATGAAATGAGAATCAGCAAAGATAAATCCATTACTAGAGAAGCATATTTTAAAACAGACAAGAATACTGATTCAAATTTAGATGAAATTGAGGAAAACTTTGTGAGAATGTTAAAGAAAGGATCAGAAAAATATCAAGGAAAGCTTCCCTTCAAATTTTTTAACTGTGGTAAGATAGGTCATTTTGCATCTAAGTGTCCCCACCAGAAAAGGGACCAGAACTCTGATGATGAAAATAAGTACAATTTCAAGAAATATAGTAAAAAGAGACGTTTATGTACAAACAATGACAATTCCTCAGAAGACATAGATAGTGATTCATCATGTGAAAACAAAGTGAATGATTTTATGCTTGTGTCTATGGGATATTTTGATGATGAACACACAAGAGGTGAATTAATCAATGCTTTGGAAGAAATTGACAGACTCGGATGTAAGAAGAGAAAACAAAAACAGTTGTTGAAGCAGTTTAAAATGAATGGTGAAAACTTGATCAAAATTTTTCTCTACTAAAAGTGGAGTTAGAAGAGGCAAAGAAAATAGAAGACATACTAAAACAATAGTTGTCAAAGAAGAAAGTGAGGTGTGAAGCCTTAGAATAAGAGATAGTAGAAACCAGATAAGAAATTGAGAAGTTTAAGGGATTGTATCACCAAAATCTGTCAAGTATTAAAGCCTCAGAAGAATTAACTTCCATTCTAAATCTGCAAAGGAATCTAAAGTTGAAAGCTAGCTTGGGCTATGAACAAGGATCAAGTAGTGATCATCCAAATAATACAGAACCCATCAAGTTTGTCAAATCTACAATCATTGACAACAACCACTCTACAGAAACAAAGAAAGAAAATCAGCCACCAAGAAGGAATGAAAGAAAAAGTACCAGAACCGAATCCATAGATTAAAGAAATAACACAAACACATTTTCTGATCAAAGAAATCATCAGCATGGAAGAAATCGACTACAACTGTTTTTCAGGTACAAGGMTTTTTTCTATGGTTATTGTTTTTTCTTTTCTAACTTTGGTCACAAAGMTGTAAACTTCTCTTTAAGATCTAGATATTTGAAATCAAGATACTCAAGGAATAATTATCTGCTACAACAAAGATTGAGACAACCAAGAAACAAACAACCACATACTATAAATCGTGTGATGGATGGAGGAAGGATGCAGGTGAAACATAACAACAATTATGAGAATARCAATCGTTATGATCTGTTATTCAGTGAWCCCGAATGTTACATCTGTCATAACTATGGACATAAAGTTGCAGATTGTCGCTTAAGGAAGTTTAAGTCAGATTCGAATCCTACTGCTAAAAATTTCAAGATTTGGAAGAAAAAAAAAGATGACAAGTGTAGACTAGTCTTATCAGCCCAAATACAAAAGAATCCCTGGTATATTGATAGTGGATGTTCCAAACATATGACTAGAGACAAAAGTAAGTTTCTAACTCAAAGTGAAAGCAAATCAGGGAATGTAACTTTTGGAAATGATGCACCAGGAAAAATAAAAGGTAAAGGAATGGTAAGTTTGAGTAATGGCAAAGGGAAAGATCAAGACGTGTTGTTTGTAGAAGGTCTAAAACATAATCTGCTTAGTATTAGTCAAGTCTGTGACCGAGGATGTGAAGTCGTGTTTACCTCTAAAGATTGTATAATAAAATCTATGAATTCAGGACAACTAGTTGCAAAAGGGATAAGAACAGGAAACAATGTGTATGTGTTAAAAGAAGAAAAAGAAGAATGCCACCTAAGCAAGTATGATGAAGTTTGGCTATGGCATAGGAGACTTGGACACTTAAATTTTGATCATATAATCAAGCTCAAAAATAGTGGGGGAGTAAAGGATCTTCCAAAGATATAAAAGCCATATGATTATGTTTGTAAACCATGCYAGATAAGAAAGCTTACTCGGACACGGTTCAAATCTAAAAACTTTCCTTCAAYAGAAAAACCTCTCGAGTTAGTACATATGGATTTATKTGGACCATCAAGGAAGGAAGGTATAGGAAAAGAAAATTATTTTATGTTGATTATTGATGATTATTCTAGACTAACATGGGTTTCCTTTTTGAAGGAAAAATCTAAAGCAATTGAAAAATTCAAAGTGTTTAAGGATCTAACTAAGAATCAAAYAGGAAAAATATTGAAAGAAGTAAGGTATGATAGGGGAGGAGAATTTAGCTCATGGAAATTCAAAGAGTTCTATGATAAAAATGGAATCAAAAGAGAGTACATAATTCCAAGGACTCCACAACAAAATGGAGTTGTTGAGAGGCAGAATAGATCGGTACAAMAAAGGGAAAGATCAATGATGAACGAAAGGAACATACCTCATACATATTGGGCGGAAGAAATTCATACAGTTGTTCATATCCTTAACAAAGCACATCTCAGACCACACAATGACAAGACTCCTTATGAACTATGGTTTGGAAGACATGCTTCAATCAAACATTTTAAAGTCTTTGGGAGTAAATGTTATATTAATAATAATGATGAAAATATTGGTAAATATGATGACAGGGCTAATGAAGGTATCTTCTTGGGTTATGCTACAAACAATAAAGGGTACAGATGTTACAATAAGAGGCTACATAAACTAGTTGATTGTATAGACATAAAAGTCGATGAAGAAATCCCAGTCAGAAATGTAAGCAGTGTTGAACCAAGCACAAAAGATATAGTTGAAGATGAATATGAATAGGTCCAAGGATCAGAAAGAGAAGAATCTGAATCAAATGAAGATACAAATACTCAGGCTAACATAAATCAGTAGAAATAAACAAACTCACCTCTCAGAACTGTTAGAATGAATCATCATGAAAATAAGATAATTGGAGATATAAATAAAGGAGTTCAGACAAGAAGGAAATTGATTAAAGACTCGGAGCAATCTCATGTTGCATTTTTATCTATGATTGAACCTAAAAAATTTGATGAAGCCAACTAGCATGATGATTGGATTAGAGCTATGAATGAAGAGCTTGATCAGATTGAGAACAACAATACTTGGGAGCTTGTTCCTAGACCTGAAGACAAGAATGTAATAGGTTCCAAGTGGGTGTTCAAAAATAAAATGAATGAAAAACGACAAGTTGTTAGAAATAAAGCCAGATTGGTCTATAAAGGGTATGCACAAGTTGAAGGTCAGGACTTTAATGAAACTTTTGCACCAGTGGCAATATTGGAAGCCATCAGAATGTTTCTTGCATATTCATGTCATAAGAACTTTAAAGTGTATCAGATGGATGTTAAATCAACATTTCTTAATGGAGATCTAGAGGAAGAAGTATATATAGAGAATCCTGAAGGATTCTCATTGACAGATAATGCTTATTATGTCTGCAAGCTGAAGAAGTCTTTATATGGACTGAAACAAGCACCACGAGCTTGGTATTATAGACTGGAAAAATTTTTACAAGACAAAGGATTCAAGAAAGGTACTGTTTATAACAATCTCTATATAAAAACTGAAGGTGATGATTTACTAGTTGTTTTGATTTATGTAGATGACATTATTTTTGGCTGTAATAATGATTCCTCTGTTCAGTGGTTTGCTAACTCTATGAAAACAACGTTTGAGATGTCCATGATAGGATAATTGTCATATTTTCTTGGCTTACAAGTAAAATAGATTTCTGCAGGAATTTTTATCTCTCAAGAAAAATATTTGAAAGAGATGTTGAAGAAATTTCAGATGGAAGATTCTTCTCCTATTAGTACACCTATGGTGGTTGGTTGCAAGCTTAGTAAGGATGATATTTCACCTGAAGTTGATCAAAGGACATATCTCTCTATGATAGGTAGTCTTCTGTAGATCACAATATCCTGTCCTGATATAATGCAAGTTGTTGGAATGGTAGGTCATTATCAGTCTGCTCCTAAACAAAGTCATTTGGTAGCTGTCACAAGAATATTCAAATAATTGAAGGGAACAATGACTTATGGTATGTGGTATCCCAGAAATAAGAATTTTCAGTTAACTACTTATTCAGATGCAGATTGGGCAAATTGTGTGGATGAAAGAAAGAGAACTAGTGGAGGTGCATTCTTCCTGGGTGACTCATTGGTAGCATGGATTAGTAAGAAGCAGGGATCTATTTCCTTATCAACTACAGAGGTGGAGTACATTGCTGCTGCTACTTGTTGCACTCATATTTTATGGATGATTCAAACTCTTACAGATTTGAAGGTAAATTATATTGATCCGATTACCATTCACTGTGATAATACTAGTGCCATTAGTGTCTCCAAGAATCCTTTTCTTCATTCCAAGACTAAGCATATCCCAATAAAATACCATTTTCTCAGAGAAAAAGTTACAAACAGATTCGTTCAGCTGAATTATATTCTTTCCACAAAACAAATAGCTGATATCTTTACTAAACCGTTAGCAATGACTCCTTTTGGATATCTTTGCCAGAAGTTGGGCGTGACCTCACTATCAAATTAAGAGGGTCCATCCTGTTAGGGGGAGTTTGTGTTGGTTGAATCTCTAATACCTCCGAAGAATACTGCAACAACACGGGGGGAGTATATTCTTGTCACATATCTGATACCTTCAAGATGTACTGCAACACCTCAGGGGGAGCTTGTTTTTTTCTTCTTTGACATTGATGTCAAAGGGGGAGAAAGTGTGGTAATTTCATTCAATACAGTGGTAAAGCTTGCTGTTCTTCAAGGGGTTGCCATCAATTCCAAAGGGGGAGATTGTTGGCATGTTTTCAGATAGAGGTAGAGTATGTGTGTTTCTCATTGATGGCGATGTCATTGATGGAAACGATCAACACTTTCAGCAGAGCAATGATGGCATGGTAATGGCAAGATCAATAGTGAGGAGCAACAGTGATCATTGGATCACCCATCCCAAATTCTTGATGATCATCAGATCTGAATACAGATAGGAGGAACGCGCAAAAGAGGAGAACAAATCTCAGACGTTGGATCTGAGCGTGAGGACTTACCATCGTTGGATCTAGAAGAAGGATAATGATCTTTAAGTACAAGATTAAGAGGGCTTACAATGTACCGAAAGTAGGAGGGTTGTCCATTATCGAGGAGTACACATGGCGAGGTATTAACATTTCACTGACTGGAAAGTCAAAGGAAGGCAGTGCTCTAACCTTTCAACTCATGATATGTGAAATCGCGATAAGATCTGGATCGTTGATCCAAGATGGACACATGGCGATAGATCAGAGCATGAGAAAGGTTTTGTTTCAAAGTTTCAGATACCAGGAGTTGGAGGAGTCAAGGAAGAAACTCACGACAGAAACTCACGATATGCGAGATCACGAAAATATTTGGACCATCGAATCATCAAGATTGTGGACCATTGATCTGACTCCATTTCAGAGTTTCAGATACCAGGAGTTGGAGGTGTCAAGGACACTCATGACAAGAATGATGAAATTGTGAAATGTGAAACCATGACTTAATATAAGTTGTTGATCAAAGGGAGATCGTGGAACGTTGATCAGGAATGACGAAGGCCTTTGAAGTTGTGAAATCGCTATAAGATCTTGGCCCTTGATCTAAGAGGGACATGTGGCGAGGGATTAACATTTCCCTGATTGGAAAGTCAAAGGAAGTAAATACTCTAACCTTGCAACTTGCGATATGTGAAATCATGATAAGGTATGTCCCGTGGTCATAGACAACGTCAAATCATCGAAGGTTTAAAGGAAGGAGCTATTTTCTAAGCTCCATTTCGGGGATCGTAACTTGGAGTGTCGAGACCCTTCGTCACAGGAATCTTGAAACGCGATATCGTGATAAGATCTGTACCATCGGATCATTAGAGATCTCGACCGTTGATCAAGCTCGATGAAGTTCATAAGTTAGCGAAATGTGAAACACCTTTTGATGTAGGTTGTGGTCACCCCCAATGGTCATGTGAGAGGGAGGAGCTAGCGGAGCTAAGCTCTATTTTGGGGATCACAACTTGGAGCGTCGAGACCCTTCGACATAGGATTGTTGAAATGAGAAATGTGAAACGCATCTTGATTAAGCCCATGGTCACAGCCAATGGGCATATGGGATAAACGCAAGATGTTGTAGATTTAATCCAACGATGCTGGTTATTTGAGCATCTGATCGAAGGGCTACTATTGATCTTTATGATTAATTGTTTAGTTACAATTCAGTTAGCAGAACTGAATCATGGTTGTTGGACGGTTAGCGATTAAGTTGTTGAAGCATTGTTGGCCCAGGTATTCGAGGTGTAACTGAAGTTGTGTGAAGTGCATAAAAGAGAGGAGGAGTGACTGTTAATGGTTTGTTGTTATGAATGAAAAATGAGTTGAACTATAAGAAAGGGAAAATTACAGTATGCGCAGTGTGAGACCGACAGTATGCGTAGTGTGAGATAAAACTTAGAGATGAGTAACAGATGTTGAATATATAGAAGCAAGAGCAGAATTGCAGAACAGCTTGAAGTAGAGCATAATTGCATAACAGATAGAAGCATAAAAGAATTGCAGGACATAAGAGAAGTGGTAAGAATTGAAAAACCTTCGTTGTTGGTTATTCAATCATTTTACTTATAATCATGGAGGAAGGGTGGTGCTAGGGAGGACTGTGGTCCTCCGATATTCAAGTTGGTGCTTGAATATTGGAAGTTGGTGCTTGATATGGATCTAGAAAGTGATGATCAAAAAAGATCTGTAGTCTTTCCTTCCGTCCACATTTTTACATTGTAGTAAAGCTATAAAAATTCATCTAGTGTCATATAGTCCTCTTCATATGAAAAATCACTGAACAATCAAATTGCAAATAATGAACGCATTTATCCTATATGTATTAAATTGGTTACATGCATTAAAGGATTTGTGTATATGATTTGGATAATTTGTAGGATTAAAGTATAATCATCCAAAGTATAGGTCAATTTAGGTTCCCTAGATACAATCTATAGGTTCTTCCCTGAAATTGTAAATAAGGTTTGGTAAACTTTATAATTCATGGGAAATACAACTTTTCTTAATTGAATGGACCATGAATATAAACTAAACTCGAAATGATTCTAGAATCCTATATATTCATAAATACATATAATTTCAATGCAAAATAAAAAATTCTGGAATGTACATGTGTCACTTGTTTACAAAAATCGTAATGGTATTCCATCTTCAATTATTAGTTCATGGTTGACTTTGGACATTTTCCATTTTATAACCTTTATTTATTTATTTATTGAACTTCTATTAACTTTATGCGTACTACACATACCAAATGAATATATTGACAACTTTTGACATCTAACTGGTAGTCTTGAAAGTGAACATGAGTATCAGTTTGATTTGTTTCTTGAAAAAAATATCATTTCAATACAATGGATCCTCTTTCATATATAAAATCATTATCATCAAAATCTTCTAATAGCCTCATCTTTTGTTTTGTGCATCGCATTAAATAATATTTCATGTTTTCAGTGTTGTCTACAGGTGAAACCATGGAAAAGACATATCCTGCAAATAATTGGATATATTGGACAACAAATAGTTCGTGTTAGATTATCACACAAGTACATCTACAAGTAATTTGAAAAAAAACAAATATAAAAATTACCTTCTCTAACAAGATCAAAAAATCTATCACCATCAACTGACACTATAGTTACATTTGATTCCATCTCCTCTGAGATTGCAAGTGGAATTTTCCCTTTTCTATTAATTTTGGTATGTCTCCAAGCTTTAACATATTCTTCATTTTCATTTTTGCAAATATTTATGGATTATGTGTCCTCTATGCAAACTAAACAAAAACAAGACTCAATTATTCTCTCTAATGCAAACACACTTTGATAACGTTTTGTTTTAACTGAATGTATTTTTCATGTCCCATGTATTGTAATGGTGTCATATGGGATTGATCTATTTACATCTTGGATTCCAACATACTAAAAAAACCTGCACAAGACAAAAACTTGTTAACTTGAAATCTCTCAAGAAAATAATTGAAGATTGAATATAAATTTGAACATGTAAACAAATAAAAATATCCTATGAACATGTGTAGCATGTATATATAGACACACCTGCACACATCCCTTGACAAATTATATTCATGGCTTAGATCCATTTTGCACCATTCAACAACTTGATTAGTGGATTCAAATTGATCGGCATGAGGGTTCATCTAATACCTTCGAAGTGCTCATTTTACACATGTCCTTTCACCTTCGTGCTCTCCTTTTTCATGACCAGTCTCAAAACAATTCCAACAATGTGTAATGTTTGATTTTTTATAAAGATGACATAACCAATAGAATGATCGTGAAGATTTGAACTGACCCACACACCCATCTGACCATATCCAATGTCGATCGAATCCAATTTCGAATCATAAAATTTATCAAAACAATGTTGTACATAATGTGTGTCGTGTGCTCGATCATCACTTATATAAAAGTGATATTTTTTAATAAAATGTTGATTGTCATTAGTTCTTTCTATGTTATTAAGACTCTGTTAAGCATGTCTATATAGAACGTGGAAAAATATTGTGACTTGATCAGAATGATAATATTCACTCTGTATTTATTTTTCTGCAGCGAATGTGTAATTCTCTGCAAAATCAACTACAGAGAAAATTGTCCCTGGTGGAAACACTTCATGGGATTGTATGAATTGTAGGTATTTCCATTGAGATCTATGCGAATGCTTGGTGAATTTATAAATTTCTTCCTCAAACTTCTTCAAAAAATCTATCACACAAATTTTATCTATGTTTAAATCAATCCTTTTGAAAATAACATTTGAAGAATCTGGATCTATGTTGTTGATATATTCATATCTCTTCCAATTGAATTTTATATTAGAAAATGATTTATCATTCATATCAATATGATACTTTGAGTGAAACAAACTTAGATTTCCACAATGATCACATTTATTTCCACAAACACTTTTTTTTTTTTAAATGATTCATCACCTTCTCTTTCACATAGAATTTCAAATATAAAAGCATGGAATGTGGAAGGATATTTAAATGAACTTGGCCATAAAGGTTTACCAAAATCAATAAAAGTGTCGTAATACAACTCAAATTCCACATGATAACGACAACAAAATGTGTCACAAATAGTGATGTGTCTAACAAATCATGGTTTTTGTTGCACAAATATATTGATGGAAATTTTAACTTCTTTGTGATCTTCTTTGAACTTATTGAACAATTCTATTTGTGTCATTGACAATATATGTTTTGGATGTTCTTCATATTGTTTCTGTGCTATTCTTTGTCACAACACATCCCTTCTATGTGGTGAAACACGAGATTCTGTCAAACAACAATTACGGGGCAATTATTTAACATTTTATGCAAGTCTATCTTTGTAGGGTTGTCTAGAAATCACTGTCCAACAAGCCAGTTCATCATTTTCATCTATTTGCAATTGAAATTTTCTATGTTTGTACAATGTTTTTCTTAACGTTCCCATCTGTTTTTCCATGTGTCGTGCCAAATGATCATTTATATCTCTAGATGAAACAATTGTTGTTTGTATCACTCTACGTGCAACACTGACATCTTTTTTTCGATATTTTCCAAAAGATTTTAATACACTAGTTATATTGTCAAAAACATTATGTTTCACCTTTGTATCTTTTGTCTACTTCTGAATACACAATAATGATGTAGCTTCATTTAACTTTCTTGATTTTATTAGACAGAGTAAAAGTTGAGCTTGTATTGTTACTGATTCATATTTGAAAAAAGTATTATACATATTCTTAGTTCAATATATTATATAATGTTTAGTGTTTTTCTTCCCAAATTTGTCCGTATCAGAATTTTCTAATATTCCATCACCAATGTTGATAGATTCTCCTGCATAGTTAAATTTAAATTTTATATTACAAAACAAAACCCGAACATAAATTCTCTAAACTATATACAAGTGTTCATCTTGTATTATATAAATTTATGGACATACTTATAGGTGATTCATCTTCTGATTCAATTTCGGTTTCAACATCTTCTGCTTCAATTTCGGTTTCAACATTTTCATCGAAATTATGAGACAAATCTATTTATGTTTTTTGAAAAACATTAAATCGTAATTACAATCAATTATATTAAACAATATTTTAAATTTGAATTATATACTTTTAATATAGACAATATGTGCATGCATACCTGGTTGGACTTCTTCTTGTTGAAAATCTCTATTTACATTATCATCGTTTCTTTCTTCAATATTTGCACATTCTCATTTATTTCTCCAATAATGCTCTTTCCTTTGTTCATTATGGTGAGTTTCATCTTGAGTGCGATCAAATTTTCTCTTGCGCAAACCTTTTTCTCTCGTGAATTTTGTAGTTATATTTAAAAGATATGCTCAACAAAGACTTCACCTTGAAAAATGCTCAACATTTATCTTTCAACATATAAATTGTTATTCCAATAAAAACTTGAACAAACATCAATTACCTTATTCAACAAAAAACAAAAAGATGATTCAAAACTTTGTTTAGGTGCTCTAGAAAAGCATCAAACAAGCAATGAATTGTGTTAAATGTGTTCGGCCAAAAGCGTATTTATACAATTTGGCACAAAATGAAACGATATGGCATGCATTTTCATTTTTTCGACCAACGGAATTTGCTCAACAATCTTTCGACCGAAACAAGGTTTTTTTCGCTGAAAAATTTGGAAACTGTTTAGTTTTGACGGTTTCCATTAGAATTTAGTTTTTCGACCAAAAGAATATTGTTTCGAATGAAAGATTCTTTCGGCCGAAAACTAGAAATTGGGACTGTATCTAGAAACCAAAGAATTCCCCCAAGCTTACCTGAACTTTGGAGGTTGCAAACTCTTGCAAATACTCAGAATTTGGTTTTGAAAATGACACCAACATTTGCAAAATTGAATCTACTTTCAATTCCTATAATTTATTTTCATTTCATTATTTTTATCTAATTTTATTTAAATTTAAAAAAAAATCACTGCATAATATTTTCAGCAGACATTATGATTCAATGAAATGAAATATCTGTATTCCTAAAAATACACAGTGAAAAAATTAGAAACAATTATATTTGTACTCCTTAAACTGGTATTTTCAAAGGCGTATTTTTATATTTAACTTTTAAGTAAAAAATAAGATAGATACAAGGTGGAAGAAAACATGTGTTTAAAATCTGCAACATTTTCAACTTGGTCAACTTCAAAAAAATCTAGAAATTAAAATATTCATCCATTAGATTCAAAATTATAGTCATAATAAAATGGAGTCTTTGTAGATTGTTGCAATATATTTTGGCTGTTAAAAACAAAATTTTAATAATAGATACATTGTTGGGGGGGAAAATAACTCATTATCATTCCTTTCATGTTTAAGGAACATACTGTTGAACAATTGTCAAATTGACATATCAAATCTTAAAAAACAAAGTTGAAAAATAGTCATTGGAAAGCTAACCAAATTCTTTACAATTTTTGTTTTGACTGTAACATGAAATTATAAATAAAAAAATACGTTTGTATTCTGAAAGTTGAAGAAATTGTGAAAATATAGTTTTTTTTTTCGCATAAAACAAGAAAAATAGACACCCATCTTCATGATTTCACCCTAAGTGAAGTCATGCTTCCAATGTAACCATCGGAGGAACTCCAATCCTAGAATGAAAACAAAATTGAACATTAGTAACAATAATGGAAGTGCATAAAAATTAGACACAAATATATCATACTTACCTTTATAATAATCATTTAGAAACAAAGCACACATGACCTTACCATTCCCTTGAACACTTTTATGTATGAATCCTCCAGCCAATCCACAATTCTGTCGTGATATGGATCACTAAAGCATGGAAGAATGCAACTCAGTTCAAAAATCTTTCCAAAATTATGAGGGCCTGACATAACCATCGACCAAGATTGAAGTGCCCCATCATCCTGACATTTTTCTGTTTGCTTATGAATTTCTTCGTGTGGAGGATACAAAAAGAATGTGTTAAGTTTAACTCCTTGATCTTTATTCACAAATAAGGTGAAAACAACCTTACCATTCTCTGGAAACTTTTCAAGATATGAACATTCCATGCAATCTGCAATCCTATCATAATACGTGTAATTACCAACATAGGATCATTCGAAAGTATTCATAGATGAAAACAATTCCTGATGAAAATAAGGTGTCGGATTGGCATGTAAAGAATCTTGTAAAATGATCTTGATGTTATTGGTATTATCAAGAAAACAGGAACTTATCATGAGTTTTAACAGAAGAAGAAGTGTCCCATTCTCTTGAAACTTTTCATTGAGATTGAATACTTCAGCATTAACTACTTGAGACGAACTAAATGGAACAACCAACATTTTTGAATAATTATTACTGGTGTTTGGTTGATTATAATTTTCAATCTCAAATAATAGATTGTGGTAAAAATTAGTGTTGGTCCCCGGTTTTGACCATGTTCTTTGCCCATACTACATACCATTGACCTCCAACTATATGCCAGTACCACCCTTTTTGACCTCCTTTTGATATAATCAACATCCCTTTACCATTCAAAGGGGTCACCTAAGGTATCTTTGAAATTCAAGTTATTATTATGCATTTTTAATACTTTAAATTGATAATTGGACTAATATCACTCGGGTAGGTACCATTGCTATTCTTGGAATAGGACACCGGTACCAGGTACCAACTCACACTGTAGCGGTACCAGTGGAGCAGTTCGAAATCGAGGCATCATGGCATGCGTTATGGTTCGAAGGAGAGATAGCAGGTTCACAAGCCAGCTGGAGCCGTTGCCACAGAGTGCTCGAGAGTATAATGATCAACCTGGATCGAGTATTCTTTAGTGTTCACACTTCGTGACACTACGTGTCACGAAGTTGTGAAATGCGTTTTCAGTTTTATTGCAAGNTTATTCTCGGATCAGGGATCCGTTGCTTTATGTTTTCTTTGTCTAAGACTGTTACAAACAATAGGATTGGATATAAACCTGTGTTCATTGCTGAGAATGGGTTACGACGACTACCATTACTGTTGTTATTTTGCTACTGTTATCGGATTATGCCGTGAACTTATGTTTTAATCTAAACCG
>JASDQU010102555.1:319570-375666 GCA_032191745.1 Picea mariana
TGCATACCGTTTAAAACTTTGTAAATAGTAGGTTTGTAGAAAAAAAAAAGAAAAAAATCAAATAATATAAAAAGAAAAAAAAACATTTGTTTTCTTCTTTCTCTTGGATGTGTTGACATTTTGTTTTCAGTTTTACAGGCTTGGTAAGAATGAGTGAAGAACTGAATTCACAACAGGTAAGAAGGTAAGATTTCTTTATTTCATGAGAATTTCTTATCAGCATGGCTAACTTGTTTTGCATCAGGTACATTCGAGTTTGTTTGCTCCCTTCGTTTGCTCATTAAAAATGAAAGGGGCATTTATCAGGAAGGATTATTCTTTACCAGACCTGGTGAATTACTATGGGAAAGAAACCCCCTTGGAGTCTTCTTTTGGCATTTTCTCAGACTCTCTAAATGTGAGGAAGCAATGAGCATGAACTAGCTTGGGCTCATAAAATCCACAAGCAAGTGTTTACTGTCCAAAAAAAAATTTTGTCTGCAAAATATTCTATCTGCACTCGTGTTGGATGATGTGGAATATGTTAAGGTCCACCTTTCAACAAATCTCACTCCATCGACATCAGCACATTATCTGGAGCAGAGATTAGAGATTATTAAGCACCCTGGACTCTGCATGCCTTAATGGCAGATGTCTTTGCTAACAACCATGGGAATACACCAATGTCTCTTGGTTGATGGATCCTACAGGTGAATCGACACCGACACCTCTATTCGTACCTGTTTAGGATGTGCTGTAGGTACCTTGATGCCCATTGACATCACAGGTGGGTCATCTCGCATCGGTTAACAGCATTCATTAATGGCTAGTAATCCGATGATTTCTGTTTGTGTTCGACTTCGGCACATCTATTCACACATTCAGACTTCTACCATGGGAGATGCTTTGGAGCTGTTAGAAGACATATTGGCAGTTGATTTTTCTCAGAACAGAACAGGAACCAGGTTCAGGGGTCATCATAAGCTAATATGTTGTCGTACACAGAAAATTTTCTTTTCAGAATGGTATTATTTGTTCGAGTTTTTTTGCAGACTCTTGAAGGTTCCAGTGGTACCAGTCAGTACCAGTATCGAGTTTACCAGTTACAGGTCCAGCAGAAAGACCAGAGCAGCTACAGTGTTTGTGCTTTCAAATCCAGGCTTAGTTTCAAAAGATGATTCTGCTACAAGACTTTCATATCCCAATGGTAATGTAACTCAGATTTCTGAATACTCCAGTGGTACCAGTCAGTACCAGTGCATAGTGCATCAGTTACAGGTGCATCAAAAGGACCAGAGCAGCCATAATGTTTGCATGCCTTCAGATCCAGACTAGCCTCAAACGATAATTTCACAACAAACTTTGCATAACAGTGGGTAGAGGTAATGTAACTTAGGTGCGTATAAGTTCATATCGATTGATTGTATTAAAGTTGCATACTAATGTTTGAATTACGAGTGCCTTAAATACCCCTTAACATTCCATCATTTCTACGATTGGTATATAATGACTGAATCTCATGGCATTTCGTGTCATGAACATCCACCATAACCAGGACTTGTTTCGATTTGACTCGGTTATCATAGTTCTACACCCCGTACGATCTCCATCATGACCCAACACCTTATCTGATTCCATAACGATTCAAATCTTTTCATATCGCCCGACCGTTCATTTCACGAAATTCCATATTGCATTCTCCCCTTTCCTCGGTCTTGTCGCCCTCAACGAACCTCCATTGCTAACGATCGACTCTCCCTGTTATGCCAAAAGGAGCTATGGTCGCCAACCGCCATGAACCAGAAACCTATGCTGACCTGGAAGCCCTTCCCGAATATAAGGCCACGAGAGAAATCTTCAAGCAAGCCGGATGGGAACCATTCCTGAAAAAGTTCAATGGGTACGACGATGCCATCACCCTTCAATTCGTGCTACATTTCGACGGTGAGACCGCCAAGGTGGGTGTATTGGAGTTCAGGGTCATAGAAGAGTTTGTCGAAGAGGCGATTGAGTTACCCACCACAGGCCAGCGATGGACGAAGGGGCAACTCGTGGACAAGGAGCTCTGTGCGCAATTGTTAAAACCCCAGTACCGGAACACGAAATGGACCGAAGGGACGTCTCGGGCTTGGCTAGAGCCACAGTGGGCGCAGTTGCTGATCATCCTTCAGCGGTATTTAACGTGCGAGGGCCGTTACACCATTCTCTTTCCCTGCCACGCCCGACTGCTACTGCACTTCACAGGTACCTTGTTGAACGTACCATTTTTTCTGTTAAAAATTTTGAAAGGGATGGCTGAGCAAGTTCAAAGAGTTAGTGAGTTTAGGGGGAGCCTATTTCACTTCGGCTTAGTCAAGATTTTGTTTACATGTGCATTGTCAAAAAATCAAGAGTCTTGGGACCTCTTTTCTGCAAAAACCCTCGCTCGGGCCCAACCGAAAGCTAAAAAGGAGAAGCCTATTTCCCCACCTAAGAAACCGACCCCCAAGAGAAAGAAAGTCAAGACCCTAACTGCTGAAAACCCAGAGCTCGAACCTCAAATTCATGGCGAGGCCGAAACCAATGACGAAAATGGGCAGGCCACCACACCTACCGAAGTGGACATTGCAGCCCCTAGTTCTTCCCCAGTCACCGATAATATAATCAATGTGGAGGAGCTAATTGAGCCAATTGATCAGCCCAGGAGAAACCCAAAGAGAAAATGCAAAAGTGTATCGAAAGGGATGAATGATTCAATCCCCAGCTACCCCACGCAAGAAAGGATGGAAAGAACAGATGGCCACGAGGAAGCCCCGGAGCCATTCGAGATGACATGGACGTTGTCTCAGCTCATTCGGAAAAATCGTAGGACCAAGCGGCAGGCCGCTACACCTAAGAAAGTTGCGCAAGAGGAATCCGTTCAAGTACCAGCTGGTACTCCCGAGATACCTAAAGAGCTCACCCCTGAACCCCATCCAGTTGATACTTCTACACTCATCCCCGTTCATCCAGAATCAATTTATAACCAGGAACTCAGCCCCGATCGTAACTTTGATCCAACTGACACTTACGAGCACACTCCAGATCAGTTTACTCCTGGATGTAGTTCAGACCATAACTCCGATAAATTCCATACCCTTGTTCAAAGTCCCGAGGAACTCACACATGCATCTAGCCCCTCACCACAGCCAGGCCAAGACCAGACAATTGAAACTCACTGCCAACTCTCCTCCAGCCGAACCTTGAAGCCAATGGTGACGAAGTTAGAAAGCAGGAACAATAGACTAAAGGAGAAATTACATGAGTACCGTGTACTAGACAGACATGTTAAAACAGAAAATGAACTCTTGAAGCTCAGGGTGACCCACCTTTTGTCAAAAATCGAAAGGCAAAAGCAGAGGAAGAAA
The DNA here is from genome assembly GCA_032191745.1 of Picea mariana. NCBI lineage: Eukaryota > Viridiplantae > Streptophyta > Pinopsida > Pinales > Pinaceae > Picea > Picea mariana. The sequence goes on from JASDQU010102555.1 coordinate 322,936, forward strand.
GATATTTTCAAAAGGAACAGGCAGCTTCAAAGGATTGCTAAAAAGCATGTCATCATTAACAGGGTTCTTAAGAAAGAACTGAGAAATCTGAAGAAGCAAGAAAGACTCCAGATTCTGGTTGCAGCTGCTGCAACCCTCTGATGGCTACCGAGTTTTTTATCTTTTTTTGTTGCCTGAGGACAGGCAAGAACTCCAGTGTGGGGGTATGTTGGTCCCCGGTTTTGACCATGTTTTTTTCCCATACTACATACCATTGACCTCCAACTATATGCCAGTGCCACCCTTTTTGACCTCCTTTTGATATAATCAACATCCCTTTACCATTCAAAGGGGTCACCTAAGGTATCTTTGAAATTCAAGTTATTATTATGCATTTTTAATACTTTAAATTGATAATTGGATTAATATCACTCGGGTAGGTACCATTGCTATTCTTGGAACAGGACATCAGTACCAGGTACCAACTCGCACTGTAGCGGTACCAGTGGAGCAGTTCGAAATCGAGGCATCATGGCATGCATTATGGTTTGAAGGAGAGATAGCAGGTTCACAAGCCAGCTGGAGCCGTTGCCACAGAGTGCTCGAGAGTATAATGATCAACCTGGATCGAGTATTCTTTAGTGTTCACACTTCGTGACACTACGTGTCACGAAGTTGTGAAATGCGTTTTCAGTTTTATTGCAAGATTATTCTCGGATCAGGGATCCGTTGCTTTATGTTTTCTTTGTCTAAGACTGTTACAAACAATAGGATTGGATATAAACCCATGTTCATTGCTGAGAACGGGTTATGACGACTACCATTACTGTTGTTATTTTTCTATTGTTATCGGATTATGCCGTGAACCTATGTTTTAATCTAAACCGCTGTTGCATATATGTTGACTGTAACATGATCTGAATACTGTGTTTTTAATGAGTTAATGGAGCGTAGAATTACATTGTATTTGCATCGTGTGATTTAGTCGACTCTGGTTGTTTCCCACAACGCCTGCGTCGTTTGGTTGGGCCCGCCAAGCTGGTGCACGCCGCTGTTTCATTAGCAATAGATTTAGTTAGTGTGTGTTGTTGTAGTTTAGTTTGCTTCAATATCGTATGGTTTGCTTAGCGTTTACAGATTTGCTTTTGGTTTATCATCGTTTCAGATTATCATAGTGTGTGAATTCTTGTGTGCACTACAGTTTAAATGTTTCAGAATTGTGCTTATTCATTCCTTAACAGATTCGATCTCCAGAATATATCTTTTTATGTTGGTGAATGTAAAACGCAGTACTGATGCCTCTAGAGTTAGCATATGCATATGATTGCTTGGCTTTCCGCTTTCTTTTAGAACTTAATTCAGAGTAGTATGCATTTTTCTTTGTTAGACAGTAGTTGCCTTGCGTGCTTAGGATAGATAGGTTACAGTTAGAATAGAAGGAGCTCCTGGTACCAGTTAGCAGCATAATACTCTGTTTTCCTATAGGTAGCATTAGATTTGTTTTGAATGCTCAGAATGAATGCAATTTCGACCATACCCTATGTGTTATGACTTAAACGAAAATACTGATGATAAATGGTTGAACATAGAGGTAGAATGACTTTGTAGAATTACATTTTTGAATGGAGATAGCAGTACCAGTCTTTGAGTAAGATTGTTTTTCTTCTGTTTTGACTTAGTAGGAAATGCTCAGTTTTGAGTTAGTCATCAAAATTCAAATTCTTAGAATAGGTGTGTGTTTTATTCTTAGGATAGCATTCAAATAAAGACTAGACGCTTGCCTGCACATACTGTGTATCATCTCAAAGTCAACCCTGGTTTGACAATTTAGTGATTCAGGACACTTAAAAGCTACGATTTAGCAGCCTGACACTTAACTGATTCCCTGTGACAATTACAAATCAACAATAACTGCTAAATCCTCATTGCCATCTGTATTACAAGCCTATGAAAAGAGGAACACATTGTTTTATATTGTTACAGATCGATGACAAGGCAATCAACAATGGATAATCCTATTCATACTCATCCTATCCATGCTCCATACTCTTATTCACCATGCTTGCCAGAAATTGTCCAAGCTAAGTGTTATGGGTGAATGTCCATTTACTATGGGATAATTTCCACTTACAGAGGAGGACCAGATGGAGTGCTATCTAGAGGACTGGATGGAGTTCCATCTAGAGGACCATATGGAGTTTCATCTAGAGTACCATATGAAGTGCCATATCGAGGATTGGGTGAGGTATTTATATACTATAAATGATTACGATCGCATGCAGTTATGATGGCTCGAATTAATTACACCCATTGCAGTGGTAAGTTAGATGAATTGAATAGTATATTTTTTTTTTAAAACTCCATTTTGGTGATAATATTAAACTTATAAATTCATTTTATGATTAAATGTCAAAGTCAAAGACTTGGAAATTGTTCTAATTCTTACATGAATTTTTTTTTTCGTCCAAAGTACACACCATTCAAATTCAAAATTAGTGCAATTGTGATCACACATGGAAATCGTGTATGATGAATTCTCCCATGATTCAATCGTTTCCATCATAATTTCACTAAGAAATGGGTACTCTACCCCAATTGATCATTTCACTCATCCTCTATATGTATTGCCGTGCTTGTCCTCTGCCCTAGTTTGGCCTCTTGCTCATCCCTTGCTCTATAATCATGCCCAACCATTATAAACCATCATCCTACACTGATCTACTGATCATTCTGTAATTCAAAACGTATAGAGAAATCTTCCTCTGCGCGGGTTGGGGACCATTCTCGGCTAGTATGTAGGGGCACGATGATGGCGCCTCTCTCCAATTCACTCTTGGGTTCGATGGGAGACTAGCTCATGTAGGGTATCTAGTCTTTTTGGTCTCTGAGGAATCCATTTCCTTGACCACGAAATTGCCACGGGTTGGGGATAGGTGGTTCGAACACCATCAATTGCCACGTCTAAGCTATAACAGAGTGTTCAAGCCTGAATTCCAAAATGTCTCTGGAGCCAAATAGTATTCAAAAGAATGGATCAAATATGAATTGATCAACCCCCTGATCGTAATTACCAGGCTCATCACTTGTGAAGGTAGGTACTATGTTTTTAAAGATTTTCATTTTCATTTGTTAGCCCATTTTCAATTCAATAAACCCCTAAATTTTCCCTTCTATTTCCTAAAACGAATTGAGAAAATGTCTTCCTAGGTCCATAAAACTTTGGCCAACCCTCACAACATTTTATTTCACCATGGACTCATTAAATTTCTTGTTATATCAAAATTGAAAAACCAAAGTAAGACACAGGATGATTTCCTCTACCAATTATCGAATCCCCATCTCATAGTTAAGAAAAGAAAGAGATCGATCGATTCAAGTTGAAATTGTGATCCAGTCCTCCATCCAGCCCCTTGTCCAATCTTTCGTCTAGACCTCCATCCGTCACTCCATCCAACACTCCATCCAGCACTCATAGTGTACAGGAATTGGCGGTTAGCACATCAACGAGATTTGATGGATGAATCAGGAACATGGGTTTTGTGCCCACTCATGTCTCCCATCTATGGAGATTGATGCATCCAAACTTGGGTAGTTGTAATGAACACTAAGTGGAGCACGCGAGGATGCTAAGAAAGATGCCTTCTGTTAAAGGAATTTAATGAATTACTATTTTTACAGAATGTCGACCCTTCCAATGGTCAACTTCTCAAGATATATAATAATCTATAAATATTGTTGCCTATGCCATGAATAAATACATGAATGTATTTTATACACAGACATTATCCTCATTTTTTTGTACACTATGTTTTTAATGATCAATGCCAATGTTGCGTTAACTCAATGACTGCGTTTTCTTATTGAATTATTGCCATGACCTTCTGGGGGGCCCACCGGTGGTCTGGGTAGTTGTTTATATCAGTAAATACTTGCATCTGTATATTTTCATGTTATATTTTTTCAATTTTGAAGTTGCTTGTTTAATTTCATTTTCTATGTATATCCTTTTAACTTCAAATTGCTTGTTTAATTTACATCACTGTACAACTTCTTTAACCTGCAGCTCATTTTCTAAATTGTATGTATTACAGAGCATATGTGGATGTCCATGGTTACTTGTTGATATTTAGATTCTTAACATTTTGTTGTAGGTTGTAGTTCACTTGTGTAGAAGTTTTTTTATTAGGTTGTCATGTCTTTTTCTCTTTATTTCATAAAGTTGTAGTCACTCTACAGAGTAGTTATTTAGATAATATTTATTTATCAAGTTGTGGTTTTCAAATACTCTCTCTAGGTTTGCTTAACTTATTAATCTTGTCTCTATCATCGACATGATAGGATAAGAGTTGATTTTGGGTAATGATCTTCAATGGTAGTTTAGTTAATTTTAAGTTATGATTTTTAATGAGATTCCAATTATGAATTCGAATTATGATTTCTAATTAGCATTAGTTATTATTTTGTACGTTTTCATAAATTACTGATTCTATATAGAGTATTTTCAATGTTAGATTAGTTATGAATTTGAATTAGGATTTCTAATTAGTGTTAATTATGAGTTTGTAGATTTTCTTAAATTAGTGATTTTGAATAGATATTTTTCCAATAATAGTGTGATAGAGCAAATAATTGATGTTGAATCTCTTATGCACAATGTTTAAATATTATATGGATTCCAAGAACATCTAATGGTTCTTTTATGATGGCAAAACTGTCTATAGACTTCCTTATCCATACTTTTCATTTCTATGTAGAAGTTAGCATTGAGTTAATTCCACTTGAATTGTCATTAGTAGTTAGATGCCATCATGATTTCATTCTCCACCGTAGAAAAAATAATCAAATTTGAATGCTGCCACAACACTCTTTCTTTCAATTAGATATGTCAATGTTTATTCTCTGCAGGATAGAAATAATTGTGAGTTTTTACTTTAAGAATAGAATTCACTTGGAAAGATAGTTTTGATAGATTATTTGCTTACTTTCTTACTTGCTTATTCAGAGATAGATTGAATAGATATATTAAATAGCTCAGAAATAGACTACTTGCTTACTTTCTTATTCAAATATAGATTGAATAGATAGATTAAATGGATAAAAAATATGTTACTTGTTATTTTCTTATTTAGAGATAGATTACACAATTCATAGTCCTAGATTGTTTAAAGCTACTTAGATCAAATAGTTCATAGTTATAGAATTTATTGAAGCTCATTAATTAAAGTTTTCTTTGTATATTTAACATAGAGTACGTTGTTTGAATAGATTTTAAAAGTCATATTTTTACCATCTCCTTAGCTAGTCAATCTTTCCATTAGTTTTTCTTTTTGTCTTGGCTCATATTGTGCCACAACTCTAAGTTTACTACCCCAGGTTGACAATTTAATTGAGGGAAATTAGTACATAGAGAATACCCATCAAATGGTAAATCCCCCTCTACCATCACTATCATCCTTGACTATACCCAGAAACTCCCCTACATGGCCTAAAAGGTAGAGGTAATTGACTATCCACATGCCCGTATTTGTGGAATTTGAGACATCAAAAAGGAATACCTTCATAGTCCATTTTATGATGAAAATGAGCATCACACATGATTAAATCCAACTCTTCAACTAACCCTTGTCTGACATCCAAAGAAACAATAATCTGGGCAACATACATCTTTCCTATTCTACAAAATGACATGTCTGCATCCATAAAAATACCCATCACATTTCCCAATTCTTTGAAACTTAAATCTATCCAAAATTCCAGGGGAATGCCATGGAGGTGGACCCATATTGGCATAATTCTCATTCTCTCCTTACTCGCATAAAAAAGGGGGGACCATTTATTTAGAATCGTGGGTGTTGATTTAATACTCCATGGCTTCTTCAAAACCCAATCTACATATTTTGACTACATGAATTTGAACATAACCAATCCTTTTGACAAATTCATTGCCTCAGGGAGACAATATATATGTTTTTCCCAGGAAAAATCCACCCATTCCTTCAAGGTTTTTATGCTAAATTGTCTTCCCCGAGCCTTACCAACCACCTCCATATTTTCCATGTCAAGCACCTATGGGATGGAGATATCTTTCCCAAGCACTAAACTGATCGGAGCCCCCAAATATTTTACCCTTTGTTTTATTTTTCTTTACTCCCCTCTTTCTAATTTGTGATTTACTAGACCCCCCATTGGGACCATTTGTGGCTAAAGTCTGTAATCCTGTCGCAGGACCTCCACAACCCAACTTCGACTCAACCACAATAGTGCTTCTCGATTATCCTAGAAACACCAATAGAGATTTTGCAGACCCCAAAGAGGGTAAGATAGGAAAGGAGGGTTTAGAATCTAAACTGGCCGCTATGGGATTAAAAGTGGGGATAATCCCGAGGAAAGATAAAGGGTTCTCCTAAAAAAACCCTAAAGATAAATTCCAAGCTGAAGAAGATAAAGAAAAAAAATCCCGAAAACAAAAACACCCACCTCCGTGTAGATCCACAGATTAGTCAAAGGAAGGAGGGAAACAAGTTTCATCCCACCATAAAAAAACCTTTTATGAGTCCTCCTCACTTATCCTCCAGGCATATTATAGGGTCAGTGGTTCACCTCTCCCATCCAAACCCCTAACCAAGGCTCCAAACAAAGAGATTCATGATGATAGTGGTGATGCATTGGAACCCTCAAGGGATTCTTTGCAACTCTTGAGTCGTATATCCTCTACATATGTCGTCTCCTTCCATTACAATGATGATACACTAAGGCTATCTCCAGATTCCTGAAAGAAACAATGCCCACTTGACAAGCAACATATGTTATTCTCCTCCAGTGGGTCCATCAAGTAGTCAACTAAATATTCCTTTTCATCCATGGTAAGGAAACCAAAATGATATAAAATGACAGAGGTTTACTGGAACAGGGTAGAGGAAAACGATAGAGAGAGAGATAAAGTTTGGTCGTCAATCATCAAGGTTGCAACAAAATCCATTTTCCCATTGCAATTAATTATATTAAGATATAATTAATTAATTTCATTATAAGGTGTTTATAAACTGGTTAATTAATTAGTGGAGACCAATTATCCTTAATGAGGATTAAATAAATAAATATTGAGGAGCAATATTTTAAGAAGGATTTGATTAAGTAACTTAATGAGTTTATAGGAAATGTAAAAATGTCAATATTTGTTCAAGCAAGCTTGTATACCCTATGGTGGCATGGAACGTCATGATGTGTCCATGTGTCAAGTGAATATCGATCCATGTGTCATGACAAAAGATGGGTACATAGTGGAAGAAATGACCAAGGAGGTAGGAGACATTCAATATCAGTCATAGATCTCAAAGGGCCCCACATAAAGTAAGTGCATATGGAGTATGAGAAGGGTAGTTAAACGTCATGTGAGTTGACGACTTCAAAATAATCAGGGCCATTGGATTTGTAGTTTAGATTCCTTGGAGTATGTGTAATTGGACAGCGACTGTCATAGTGGTTTAGGTGTGGGAAAGATACTAACTACGTTGAGAGGTCTCTAAAGAGGAGGAGACTCCCTGAACCAGTAGATGGGTGAAGTTAGATGGGTCATGTGAAAAATTACATGTTGGTGCCATTTCAGATGACACTAGTGAAGGGAACCACGTGGTTTCCTCATGGAACTAAATATGAACTTAATAAATGGAAGTCTGGAAACTTTGGGAGATTGTAACTTATTATCTAGAGTTTAGTTCTAAACATGGTTACGGTCGTTGGAAATCTCTTGACGAGAAGAAGATTATGGTATCCTCTAGAAGAGTCTTTGAGATGATTGAGGAAAGGTGGAAATTTAATTCCCCATCCTTTAAAAAGGTACGTATCAGGTTGGGTGTGTTACACCCTATGAAGAAGAATTTCACTTGCACTAGTCTAAAATGTTGCCAATTAACTACAATTTGTTTTTCTATGATATCTTTAGTTTCTTCATGGTTCCTATACATTTGTTTTTGAAAACTTATCCAGCCCCTAAATTCACCTATGATTCCATGAATACTATTAAAGATATTGGTGATTGATATGTGGATGAGGAATTCTCATACATCATATTGTATGGTTATGAAGGTGCTCCTCATCTCCTTCCTAGATATGTCCCAGAAATAAAAGCTTTGAGAGAAATTGTATACCAAATTTTTAGTGTTGACATTGCAACATCTCTATTAAGAAACCAAAAAAATCAATGGCCTACATTCCCAATTAAACTAGGTGTTTTCACTTTGTTAAATAAAAAACATGCTCAGAAGGAAGTGGATCAATTGGATGAAATCTGGTTGGCCCAAGGAAATTTCAAAAAACACAATCCAACAAAAATTGTTAAAAAAAATGTTAAAAGAATTTTTCTATGGTCAAAACTAAAGCATACATCCATAAGGATAATGAATATGATTTTATTTTTCATAAATCCATAAGTTTCCATGAAGTGTCTCATATAATCAATGCTATAATAAACAATGTTAAATTCTCATACTTCATCGATTGGAAATTTAAAAGAAGAAATTATTTTCTTAAAGAAAAGAATGAAAAGTTAGGGATTGAAGGAATTGAAGATGATGAGGATAAGGATGAATTATCCAAGACTGAAAATGAATAGGATCACAATCCTTCCACAACAAAGACATAGATAGGAATACAATATCAACATAGGACTACAACTGGAGCACAAGACTTAAGAAAAGAAACAATCCAGACCCTTATCAAAACTCCTCAAGTGACTGAAGAGTTTACCACCAACACATATATCGATCACTCCCAAACAATAATTATTCTGATGAGTTTTGCTATTGATACTACCCACATAACTACAATTCCATAATATTGGGTGCAACCTCTTTATATCTTGACAACCTCCAACCTATACAAGATATTGTTTTATCCTTGGAAAACTATGTTTTTCATGATAAAACCAAAACTATAGTAAGGAGAAAGACCAAGAAGAGGAAAATGACACACCATGAATAAATCAAACAAGAAGTAACCCAACTGTGGAATGCTACACCCTTGAATGATGACTAATTTGTAGAAAAAGTTGTTGATGCTATGGGTGTGTTTTCCAATGAAAAGAAATGGTCTATAAGTAAATTATCTAATCAATTAGAGAAGAAAAGGAAAAGAGTGGAAGAGTTGTAGGAATAGTTGAGTTCACAAGAAAATATTTGGTCACAAGAAAATCAGGCCCAACTGAAGGATCTTTCAAAAGCAAACAATCTCTCCTTGAATACCATTGTAAAATTGACAACTAAAATGGATGTGATTAAAGATGAATACAACAAGAAGGTGGTTATGTTTCTTGATGAGAAAGAAATTTTGAGAAAAAATTATGAGAATCAAGTGGATGGTTTAATTTCTCAGTTAGATGAAATGGAAATCAAAGTTGAGAATTATGAAACTTTAAAGAAAGAAGTAGCAGAGTTGAGCAACAAAGTGGCTTCTTTAAAATAGTTACTTTATACTAAATTGTATGTTATTAAATAGAATCATGAACAAGTATTGTTGGATTACTGAGAGGGGGGGTTGAATTAGTAATGAGCAATTATACCAATTATTAATCCTTTAAACCACAATGTATATTATTTTACTTATTCAACCATGTTCATCTTTTCATCATCAATATCTTATTGTATCATAAAAATTACCATTCATCAGTGCATAATAAATAATAACAAACACATCCACATAATGCATAGTACACCAATATTTACATGGAAACCCAATGCAGGAGAAAACCACAATTTGTTTTTCTTATATGTCAATAATTACATTCAAGTAAGAATCAAATTCCAATTCTCTAGCTACAACTGGAAGGAGGATTTGAACCCCTAGTTTCTTAGGCTACAAACTGAGGGAAGATCTAACTCCCTAATTCTATGGATACAATCAGAAGGAGGATACAACCCCCTATTTTCTTCGGCTACAACCAAAAGGTGGCTACAACCACCTATCATTTCCCCGATGAACCACCCTGAAATATAAGTAGTGATGGAACCACTGTCACATTGTCACTATGAGATATGTTGTTGTAAACATGTACCAATCTGTGCCACTGACCTGTAATCAACCTATGCCATTGTTCTGTAACCAACCTATACCAGTTCCTTGTATGTACCAACAAAACTAAATACACCAACAACATGTACCGATACTCTCCTCAATATATCAAATCTTATAACATATATATCATACCAAAAATCATAAGAATATCACTCAAACCATGTGCCAAAAATGCACATCAATCATGTACATCAACCATGTACATCAACACTATACAAAGATAACTGACAACATGTACCAATGATGTATCAAAAACAAACCAAACTATGCCTCAACAATATGTATCAAGATCACCATGTACTTCAAGTATGTATCTTATCCATGTATCCAATCATATACCTCTACCATATACCAATAACATACACTAATAAAAGCACCAAGATACCTCTAGTAATGCACCACACTCTCCATAAAACAAATACAATAAATACTTACATCAACCATGTGCCACAACGTCACTGTTATACAACCTCTATCTGTACCAATAACTTCAACAACATACCTCAGCCAAAATCCCTCAAACATGAACCAACACTAAACTTCAGTAGATCTTCCTCGGATCAACTCTAAAGCAAGCCCTATACTTCCAAGAGGGCATATGATAGATTTACAAGGAAAACCCTTAACTAGATTCATAGATTCAACACTACACATGAAAGCGATACCATTTTCTTCTTGTAGCGTTTTGCTGCCACGAATCTGTTGCCATGATTTTTCTGGTGCACTTTTTATGTCACGTTTTTTCGACCATGATTTTTTTTCCGCTCTTTTCTTGGTGCGATATTTTTGCTGCACTTTTTCTGCCACACTTTTCCTTCTGCGATTTTTATACCACTTTTTTTCTACTGCACTTTTCCTATCACGATTTTTCTGCTGCACTTTTTTTTCTATACTTTTCCTGCCACACTTTTTCTGCAACACTTTTCTTGCCACGATTTTTCTACTAGACTTTTTCTGCCACACTTTTATCTATCAATAATACCTACCCAAATAAAATTTCACAAAATAGATATTCAATGATATTCAATAGGTGCTAATGGGAGACCCTTTCTCTCTTATTTATACTCTCCAAGTAGCTTCCTCTAGAAGTATCAAATTTTTTCCACTTAACCACTTTGAACACTTAGCCACTTTTTCTTAACCACTTTGTCCACTTAGCCACTTTTTCCACTTAACTACTTTGGCCACTTAACTTAACCACTTTCCAAAAATACTAAGTTCTCCACTCCTAGTTGCAACTAACTTTATTATTTAATTAATTTCTTTTGCAACCACTTTGACTTACCCATAAATAGTCAACTCATCACTTCTTGTCGCAACCACATTATTATTTAAATAATTTCTCTTTGCAACCACTTTGACTACTTTATTATTTAAATGATTTATCTTTACTCACAACTTGTTGCAACTAACTTTTCTATAATTATTCGATTCATAACTTCTTTTCCCTTAACTAACTTCTTGTTTTTTCAACCACTTTATTATTTAATTTATTTCTTGGTCAACCAATTTGACTATTCAATCTTCTCATCACAACTACTTTACCACAATTACCAAACTCACAACTTAATGTTGCAACTAATTAATTTTTAATTATTTTCTTAATGAAACAACTATACCCATGATATACTCTTACTTACCATCAATTTGACTAGTACACTTCTTCTAGGAGATTCTAGAATAATTGAATTCTTTGACCTTCTAGGGGCTTCTAGATAACTCATGAGGGTTCTCTAGCTTCATATGGCCATAACACTCTAACCGTGAGGAGTTATGTGGTGTTCCACATATCACGATAAAGGGCATGACATATAATATCCATCTATAATACTCTTGCCTATAAATTCACTAATATTCCTACCTCTATACCTCAAACAGACTTGAGTCCCTTACCCATGCCTTTGTGCTACCAGAATTAGCTACATGACTTCTTCAAGGGTTGACATAAATCACTAAGGATTGACATAAATCTACAATATCACCCTCCAAGGGTTGCAATCAATGAAAACCAACAGTTTAGACCAATTTTCCATCAACCTAAGCCAATTGTCTAATAGGTACTTTAGTTCTCTACAAGGACTCAAGAAGAATTTGAAAAGAAAAAGGAGATAGAAGTTTCATTTGAAAAGGTTGAAACATGGGAAAAAAAGGGAGATAACCTTACTCAAGGTTAATTTATTTTTTATAAAAAATAAAATATGCAAATTCAAGAATCACTTGACTCATGGAAGATCAATTGTTTATTCTCATAGGATCTAATCAAGGAAGCAATCAAGAGCTACTCAGAATTATGGGATCTAGTTGTAGATATAATTGATGATTATAATATGACTCATGTCTAGTTTGTGGGAAAATATATATGTAAGGCCTACCTTACATAGCCTCATATAAATAAACACTTTCTAATCTCCTACTAAAATTACTGTAACTTAGTTTAAATTTTGTTTTCATGATTTTTCTATATTAGGAAAATAAAACAACAACATAATAAAAACAAAACTTAATAAAATACATAGAATGCTTACCTCAACCTGTAGATTAGTTGATTTAGTCCATTTTCTTCTTGTTGATGATCATGCCCAACTACCCCAAACTGAATATTAACCTCCTATCCAACTAGGAACAACCTCTCTGACTCCCTAGCTCTAGGAATCCTTGCAGCTTCCTGGCCTCCAAGCCCAAAATTCCCAACAAAAGTAGTTCCATGTGAGAGTTTCCTAAATGTTTTGTTCTCCCAATTTTTCTCCTCCTCCTTCCTTCATCTCTTCAAAAAATTTCCAATCCAAAAATGAGACCCCCCTCTCCAAGTCCCCTCCTCTCTTATTTATCCTCCTCTCTCAAATCCCCCTCATTAATTTCCCAACAACCTTATCCCCCCATTAATTCCCCAACAGCCTTATCCCCCGATTAATTACTTCACCCACCTTTTAAAAATTAAAATAATAAAAGTCTCATTTAATATATTTTGATAATTAATTAAATTTAAATTAAAAACTATGATAAAAATTAATCAATTTGAGTTGTTACATATACCCACCCTTCAAGAAACTTTGTCCCAAAGTTAGAGTAATTTACAATACAAGCATAATGACATATGATTCATACATCCACATCAAATAATAAACATCATTAATTTAAAACACTTATACATACTAGTGTACATGTGCAAGGCATGCATGTGTAGCTAGCACATACAAGACTCATACATGCACTAATCACAATAATTATCACTCCTAAAGTAATTTTTGCATGTGACCAATCCAATCAACAAGGCCATTCTTTTAATAAAAGATAGTAAACTATTTAAAATGTTCATGAATTCCCTCAATTACAATAATTTAGCACAAACAACATTCACTTAGATAATTGTAGTTTAGTTAATTAAATATAAATATACATATATACATAAACACTTTATAATCTCCTACTGAAATTATTGAACCTCATATATGTAAGGCCTACCTTATAGAGCCCCATATAAACACTTTATAATCTCCTTCTGAAATTACTCTAACTTATTTTAGAATTTTATTGCATGATTTTTCTATACCAGGAACATAAAATAGCAGCATAATAAAAACAAAACTTAATAAACTACATAGAATGCTTACCTCAACCTATAGATTACTTGATTTAATCCATTTTATGCTTGTTGATGATCATGCCCAACTACCCCAAACTGAATACTAACCTCCCAACCAACCAAGAACAACCTCTTCGCCTCCCTAGCTCCAGGAATCCTTGCGGTTTCCTGGCCCCTGAGCCCAAAATTCTTAGCAATAATAGTGCCCTGTGAGAGTTTCCTAAATGCTTCGTTCTCCAAATTTTCCTCCTCTTCCTTCCTTCATCTCTTGAAGAAATTTCCAATCCAAAAATGAGACCCCCCTCTCCAAGTCCCCTCCTCTCTTCCTTATCCTCCTTTCTCAAATCCCCCTCATTAATTTCCTAACAACCTGATCCACCCATTCATTCCCCAACAACCTTATCCCTCCATTAATTACTTCACCCACCTTTTAATAATAAAATAATAAAAGTATCATTTAATATACTTTAATACTTAATTAAATTTAAATTAAAAACTATGATAAAAATTAATCAATTTGGGTTCTTACATACACTCACCCTTCAAGAAACTTCGTCTCGAAGTTAGACTAATTTACAATACAAGGGTAACGACACAAGATTCATACATCCACATCAAATATTCAACATCATCAATTTAAAACACTTATACATACTAGTGTACATGTGCAAGGCATGCATGTGTAGATAGCACATACATGACTCACACATGTACTAATGACGATAGTTATCACTCCTAAAGAAATTCTTGCATGTGTCCAATCCAATCAACAAGGCCATTCATTTCATAAAAGATAGTAAACTATTTAAAATGTTCACGAAATCCCTCAATTACATTAATTTAGCATAAGCAACATTCACTTAGATAATTGTAGTTTAGTTAAGTAAATATAAATATACATATATACATGTATACATAAACACTTTATAATCTCCTATTGAAATTACTGAGCCTCATATATGTAAGGCCTACATTACAGAGCCTCATATAAAAACTTTCTAATCTCATACTGAAATTACTGCAACTTAGTTCAGAATTTTCTTTCATGATTTTTCTATACCAGGAAAGTAAAACAATAGCATAATAAAAACAAAACTTAATAAAATACATAGAATGCTTACATCAACCTATAGATTAGTTGATGTATTCCATTTTCTATTGGTTGATGATCATGCCCAACTACCCCAAACTGAATATTAACCTCCCATCCAACCAGGAACAACCTCTCTGACTCCCTAGCTCCAGGAATCCTTGTGGTTTCCTAGCCCCCATGCCCAAAATTCACAGCAATAGCAGTGCCTTGTGAGAGTTTCATAAATGCTCTATTCTCCCAATTTTCCTCCTCCTCCTTCCTTCATATATTGTAGAAATTTCCAATCCAAAAATGAGACCCCCCTCTCCAAGTCCCCTCATTTATTCCTTATCATCCTCTCTCAAATCCCCCTCATTAATTTCCCAACAACCTTATCCCCCCATTCATTCTCCAACAACCTTATCCCCCCATTAATTATTTCACCCACCTTTTAATAATAAAATAATAAAAGTCTCATTTAATATATTTTAATAATTAATTAAATTTAAATTAAAAACTATGATAAAAATTAATCAATTTGGGTTGTTACAATATACCTTTGTCAAATTGTCTTAACAATGTACAACAACATATTTTCTCAAGGATAGATAAAATTACTCAACTCAATTTCTGGAATATCGGCAATGTTAGACAGTTTATCACTCAACCTATAAAATGTTACAAATCCATCAATAATTTCTTGTTGAAATTCAAATCAGGACATGAATAAATAGTTAAGAAGATTTATTGATGCAAGTTAAATGTGGAGATTCCCCAGCCACCATTAATTGCACTAATATCAAAGAAAATCTCAATATGGAAAAGTCACATGCAGATGCAAGAGGGGAAGGTCTGCGAAGGAGTTGTTGGTATTGAGGATAATATCTCTCCTTAATATCAGCTAACAAATCAAATCAATATCTAAACCAAATAGTTTGATCAAATCGTGGAAACAATTCTAGTTTGATCAAATCGTGGAAACAAATAGTTTGAGCATATTTTTCTTCTATTTATTGTAATTATGTAGTGAGAGCAAGGGGTTGGAAACTATGGGAAAATTGGCTATGTACATTATTGTAAAACCCCAAATTTTGATATTTGAAGACCTGGAAGTGGTAATACCTTCATTGTGTTTCAAATATTTTGGTACTATTATTAAGAGTTAATCAAATACAAATTTTGCATTCCATTTCTTCTCTGATATTAATTAATGAATGAATGCTTATATCCTCTATTTTTTCACTATTGTTAGAAACTTTGGGAAAATTTTATCTCATTATGGATTGAATCAATTAAAAATGTGACAATTTAAATATGAGTATGCATGGTGTGTTGGAAGATTGGTTGTTGTCATTGATGTCAACCCTAGTCCTTGGTTTTGGACCCCAATATTGATGAAGGTATTTGGACATGAAGGATAGTGCACATGTAGATACAACACCCATGGATGGATAATATACATCATGTTGTTTTTGGTTGTAGGTGGCACGCCATGTGGATCCTCATGGTTAAGGAGAAATGAATATTTGAAGATGACAAAGTGAATTGAAGAAGGAAGTACATGTCGACCCTAAAGATAATTAAAGAAAAGAATTACAAAATAATAAAGTGTCAGGTCATACCTAATGTTAAAAGGAAGTGATATAAAGGGTATAAATACATATCATTATACATTCAATTTATACACACAAGTTTTTTAATGAAGAAGCAAATATAAGTCAAATTTCAGAGGAAATTTGAAGTAAAGAAGGTCATATTTCAAGGGAGGATGAAGTCTTTTGGTGATGTAATCTAAGTATCTACAATTGGGATCAGAGAAGGTTTCCTTCAAAACAGTTTAACCACTAGAAGGAAGATCCTAAGAAGAAATGGAAGACAACATTCCAAATGGGATTCCACCTTTTGATGGAAGCAATTTTGAATACTGGAGTAATAGAATGGAAAATTACTTGAAAGCTCTTGGGGCAGATGTTTGGTTCTCAGTTTCTTTAGGATACAATGCTTTGAAGAAACCAAAGACTACAGCTCAGAAGGTAGTAAGAACAAACAACAAATTGGCAATAGATACCATCGTGGATGGATTGATAGATTCAGTCAAATCTAAGGTGGGATCATGTGCATCAACAAAATATCTTTTGGACAAGCTAGAATTCATTTATGCAAGGGAAGAAGAAGCAGAAGAAGAAGAAGTTGAAGAAAATTGCAACATCTCAGATTTCAAAGAAGAAAATAGAGGTGAGTTGTTTTGCTTTAATTGTGAAGGAGTAGGACATGTTGAATTTTAATGTCCTTATCCAAGGATTGAAAGAGATGATATTGAAGAAGAAAATTCCAATGAATAAGAAGAAAATCATGAAGCAGAAATGATTCAACAAGAAGATGAAAATTTTAAAAAATTGAAGCATGTTGAGATTGAAAATAGCAAGCTCAAAAAAACGCATAGAAAACTAAGAAGTGAATTGGGTAGTTGTGAGAATATAGTTGTAACCTTGAAGAAACAATTAGAATACTTTGAGAAACTAAGAGAATAAACCATTTCCTTGAAAACTCTACTCTAAGAAGCAAGAAGAATATGAGAAGTAAGGAATGTCGAAATGATGAAGAAAGAAGAAGATTGTGAGAAACTTGAACAAGAAGTTGTCTCATTGAGGAAGAGCTTAAGAAACTCTCAAGTGCTAAAATAATTAAGACATCTTGGATTCATGGGTGACACTTCATACAAAGAAGATGAAAATACCAACAAGAAGGTTGAAGAAATATCTACACACACAGTTGATGAGAAGTGGACCAGGATACCAGAAAGAAGGAATGATTAAAAAAGAGATGAATATCCAAGAAGACCTCCTACCTTCAAGAATCAAAGAATCTTCAATCAATATGAAGGAAACTACAGAAGAGTGCATCGTTAACCCATATGGACTACATCAAAAAGGAGGTCACTTACTCTCAGGTATCAAAATTTCTTTCTTAGTCATTCTTATACTTGCAAAATTTTTGGACATAAGGCAATTAATTGCATAATCAATGAAAGGAACAACTATGAAAGAAACATGAATGGTGTAAATATAAGATATGTAAATGATCATGGATTTTTCAACATAAGTTATAATTCATTTTCCTCATTGATGGACAAAAATATTGTATGCTACAAATGTAATTATCTTGGTCAGAAAGAAAGAGATTGCAGATATATGAATGAAGATGCTCCTATGCCAAATGTCCCTATTCCAACCACACTATGGAGAAGGAAAGAGATTCCAAGCAATGAAGATTGTTGAATAGAATTGATCGTTCAATAATGTAAAGAAGAAGATGAATGATACATAGATAGTGGGTGTTCTTCACACATGACCGGGGATCAAGAAAAATTCATCATCTTGAAGAGAAAGGGTGGAAATGTTACATTTGGAGATGACTCATTTGCCAAAATACTTGGAGAAGGTGTAGTAGAGCTTGGAAGAAAAAATGTAAAAGAAAAGAATGTCCTATTGGTTGAAGACTTGAAGCATAATCTACTCAGTGTTAGTAAAATGTGTGATCAATGATATACTCTCACGCTTGAGTCACAAAGATGAAAAATCAAAGAAGAAGGTTCAGGAAGATTGGTTGCAACTGCAACAAGAATACCAAGTAACATATATGTCCTAAAACCAAAAAAAATCTCCAAGGAAGAAAGGGACCATAAAAATGAAGTGTTATTAAGTGATATATGTTCATGGGGAGTAGCCCCAAAGAAGAGAGTTATCTTTTTCCATTACACTCAGGGGGCGAAACTCCACCCTTTTCCATTGATTTCAAAGGGGGGAGAAAAATCGATATCATGATGACAAGGGGAGCATGAGTTTTTCCATCAATGACAAAGGGGGAGATTGTTGGAAGATTGGTTTTTGTCATTGATTTCAATCCTAGTCATTGGTTTTGGACCCCAATATTGATGAAGGTATTTGGACATGAAGGACAATGCACATGTAGATACAAAACCCATGGATGGATAGTATACATCATGTTGTTTCCAGTGGTAGGTGGCACGTCACATGGATCCTCATGGTTGAGGATAAATGAATTTTTGAAGATGAAAAAGTGAATCGAAGAAGGAAGTATAGGTCGGCCCTGAAGGTAACTAAAGAAAAGAATTACAAAATAAGAAAGTGTCAGGTCAGCCCTAATGTTAAAAGGAAGTGACATAAAGGGTATAAATACATATCATTATAGATTCATTTTATACACACAAGTTTGTTAATGAACAAGGAGATATATGTCAAATTTTAGAGGAAATATGAAGTAAAGAAGGTCGGATTTCAAGGGAGGATGAAGTATTTTAGTGATGTGTTCTAAGTATCAACATGGTGACAGTATTTTGGTAACTATTTACTAAATGAATTATTAGTATGTATTTATTTTAATTATTGTTAAATTGTATGAACCATTTCCATAGTTAGACATCATACCTTTGTCTCATATTTAAATTCATGTTATTTGTCTATATTGAGTGTGAGTATATACATTTTCCCTTTTCTTAGTTACTATTTGTCCAGTCTAAGATTATGCATATTATTTTTAATTCTTATGAACTATTTCCACAACTTGATGATTTATATTTTATCTCACATTTAATATATTTCATTATTCTTGATCCTGATTGAGAGATTATGAATTGCTTCCATATCTTAGTCAAGATAGTGTAGTTTTAGAATAGAAAGTAAATTAGTTCCCTCCTCTACACATTATTTGAGTTTATACTTTCAATTTTGTTTCTTTAATTTATTCTTTCTTTCATTAATGATTAAAAGTTGCCCGAAACATTGAAATCATGCCCCTCAAAAACTGATATTTAATTATTAAAAAAAATAACCAATATCTAAGGTAAAATAGTAAAATACTATGCTATAAGATAAATAATCAAAATTAAAATCAATTAACTATAAAATGGATGCATTGGCATAGTTTCCTAGCCAGAAACATCTCAAGGATTACAACAATTCCTTCGCCTCCAAGTATTTCGAACCAAGGAAGGCTAGATGATGTCTCTTTCAAACATTTAATATAAAATTGGCATATAATACAATCCATATCCCACTTGATGGAAAGGTTAAAATGACAACAAGTGGGATATGCCTATAACCTAGGTCCTTCCATTTTATCCTCTGTTTCTATATAGATTTACTGGCTATACTTGAAAACACAGATGTAGACTAGGAGATCTCAATGATGACCATAACTAGATATTTCTAGTAATTTTGGGAAGAGATTGCTTAGATGGGTGTAAATATTCTTTCATAGTTTTCTAGTCCAATTTTATAGTAGCTATATCAACATATTTGGTATATCTATAAGACCTGTAATCACAATATTGAAAGACAATCACATCAATGAAAAATATGCATTTGAACATAAACAAAAGCATAGCCATATACTTCACAAGAACAACACAATATAAAGTATAACCTAACATCGTTATCCCTATAGGAACAATATCCATTCACTTGAGGAGCAGGGAAAATAGGGTCTCATGAAAATACTAACATAACTTCTCTTGCATATCACAACTATTGTGTTGTCACATGCCATTCTTGTCACTTATCAATAAAGACTAAACCAAAAGTTGGTAGAAAAAAAAACTGCAAACAAATCCCTTAGTATTTTTAGAGAAAATGAATTCTATGGTTTCAATTCCAGCCAAAAAGTATCAAATTGTGAAAAATAACCAAGAGAAGCATGACTATAGAGATGGATTTAATGAAAAAATTCCTGGAATGAAAATATATGCTCCCCTTCTTCTTTGAAAATTATCTTCCCCTTTTATCTTGGTCATACAACATGCTCTGTATGTGCATTCTTTGGAGGGTTTCACAATCTATAATAATTGTAATGAAAGTAAGGCCATCCTATCCATGAAACCCATTTTTGACATAAATGAATCAATATGGGTAGGTGGAATTAATTCTATAATTGGACATGACGAAATAATTCATGGGATGTAGAAAGGGGAGAAATAATTTACAGGCTATAGAAAAGGGAGAAAAAAATTTCAAGAGCACGAAAGTAAGAGAA
The DNA here is from genome assembly GCA_032191745.1 of Picea mariana. NCBI lineage: Eukaryota > Viridiplantae > Streptophyta > Pinopsida > Pinales > Pinaceae > Picea > Picea mariana. The sequence continues at coordinate 343,689 of JASDQU010102555.1, forward strand.
AATTTTGCATTTATTCCAAATATTAGATACGAGAAAAGGGAGAAAGAATTCGCAGGAGAGGGAAAGTAAGATAAAATTTTGCATTTATTCAAAATATTGGATATGGTCCATATCATGGTGATGGAAATATATATTCTTGTGTATGATCATGAGTTTTCTCCTCCATACAATATTCTATAGTAATGGTAACATTTGAATTGGTGATTCGATCCACCCACCGAAGGAAGGATCTTCAAACAATTGAAATGGTGATTCTATCCACCCACCCAAACCTCAAAATGGTTTCAATACCTGATTTTACCCACCCACCTAGACCTCCAAATGATATCAATGGTGCTTAGACCCCTTTTCAACGATGATTTGACATAGAAATGTAATTGTCTACATTTTAAAAAAAATTATAGTAGTGGAAAATTTTTCTTCTAGAAAGAACCATGTGAATGGTTTTGGTTACATTTTTCTCTATTTTTCTTGAGATTAAAATTTAAAAAAATAAAATTGTGCATAGATTGCAGGCAAGGCGATTCCCCAATCCCCTCACCATATTCCACTCATGATATCATGGCTAGTACTATTGCTACACCCTTCTCAGTCATATTGGCAAGCATGTCTGTGCTTTAATTAAAAAAATACATTAACGTTGTTGGTATGTTCTAGTATTTAATTCATATTTACAATTATATATTGGGGGGGATGAGGTGTTTCAATCCCCTGACCCTTAAAGCAACACCATCCTTGGTGTTATACCATTCACATTTTAGTTTTATATAGCAAAAAAAAAAGAGTATGCCACTTTCATGGCATCCTCAGGTTCCCATGTAGCCTCATCATCTCAAAAGTGCTTCCACTACACCTTGACCTGTGAAATGGATCAGTTCTTGAGCAATTTATCCTTCCTGTGTAGTATGCATTAAGGATCGGGATGGATTTCTCCTTCAGGTTCCACTTGTATAAAATTCAAATCAATAATGTGATTAGAATCATGAACATATTTCTTAAGTAATGATACATGGAATACATTATGATCATAAAAATTTCTAATAAATGAAAATCCACAAAGAGTTGATGTATGATATTCATTTAATGATTATGGATATAAACCAAAGGTTTTTTTGGGGAGACAATGAAGGGATGAGTTCTAGGGTTTGGAGTACTACATGATTCCAACCTTGTTACAACTAGGTTTTCCTCTCATATAAAAACATACAAAACAACATTGAGGTTGTGCTTAACCCGATAGAATGGAGCCAGAGGGGGGGTGCAAACCCCCTCATACAAAAACGTAGTAGCAAATGATAAGGAAGGAATCTGAGCTAGGTGACCACCATTTGAGCCCATGCCTCACCTTCGTGATCGATTCATGCATGATGAATACGGCTTAGGAAAAAACATGGAGGTGGAAGTTGAATCATCTCATCCAAAGGAATATTGGAACTGGGAGCCAGGGAAATGCATCCCCTAGGAGACTATAACACCAAAATATATGGTGAGATCCACTAGATCTAGAGAACACACCCATTTCATGAAGGACCATGCCATGATTGGGAAATTTTTAGGTTTATGGCCCTCTGAAAGAGACTTCATGTGATGGATCAAGACATGGTGGAACTTGAAAGGGGACTATGAACTCCATCTCAGTTCAAAAGTTTTATTAAGGATCATCTTCTACAACATGGAAGACAAATATATGGTATTTGAAAATGGCCCATAATTCTACAATTCAACAAGGTTATATCTCATAATTTGGAATGACCACTTCTGCCCAAAAAAGAGGACTCTTCCTTCGATTCAATATGGATCCACTTCTACTCCTTGCCACAGGAGTTTTGGATTGAATAAATCTTAATGGGAATTGGAAACACACTAGGATGATATGTAAAATCCTAAAAAAAAACTAATCAGATAAGATACACATCTTATGTTTGAATCTGTGTGTATATGAATATATCTAAGGCTCTGTTAGGCTTGGTTACCATAGAATATCAGGATGCATACTAGATCCAAACCATAGATTATGAATACATCCCCTTCCACTGTCGGAAATGTCATGAACATGGACATATCTTCTAGTATTTTCCACTCAGTGCTCCAGCAAGACCGACAATAGAGGATAAATTGAAAGATGGCTTCACACAGGTATTGGGTTGCAGGAAACAACCACCAAAAAAATCCAATCATAGCAGAGGAAAGAAGATCCCCACCAACAATTCTTTTGATGCCATAAGAAATCTTATGGATGTATAGGAAATGGAAAAACCCCATAGACCAAAATATCCTTGCAAAGATAAAGGTAAGGCCAAACAAACCCTAGATCCATTCCTAGAACAAGTCATTTCTCATGACTCCCTAGCACAACCAAAACCAAGGAAATACTCAGATAAAGGGGGAGACACTATAATGTAGATGGATGAGAAAAAAGTAGATGACATATATTTGGAAAAGATGGAGAATTCCTTGAACAAGAAGGAGCTAAAATCTATACGAGTTGAGCATCTCTAAAAAGTACACAAGGTCTTGATAAACTCCACAACAGGAGCCACCTCTAGACTTGGTATAAGTTTGGATCTAGATCTAGACCCCATATGGATCCTTAAAGAGGGAAAATGAAGGGGGTGCAAATCGACCCAACAATTGATTAAAGAGGTAGGTCAATTTATGATTAACTTAGGAATGATCCAACATATCATCGTGGGATTCTTCTCTCCCCCACCCAAATCCTCATGATGAATATCATCACATGGAATATAAGAGGCCTAAATGGAAGATCCGAACAAAGGATTCTTCATAACTTCATAAAGGCAGAGGATCCAGACATTATTATGTTACAATAAATAAAATGTGCAGGAGAAAAAACAAAAGAAATGTTTAAAATATGTTGGAGGCACTCCAACTTCATTCATAATGATTCAAAAGGTGTAGTAGAAGGTATGAACATTCTATGGAACCCAGCCTCAGTTATTTTTGATCAACCTTTCTCTACCGCAAGCACACTAACAACACACTATCAGGATATTGGATCCAACAAGGAGGGTGTGCTCACAAATTCATACGGTCCACAACATAATCAGGAGAAGATCTTTTCCTAAATAATCTCTCTTATTTGGGGAATCAATAGAACAAAATCATTGGATTATTGGAGGGTATTTTAACATCATCCTCACTTTAGAAGAAAAAAGAGGAGGCTCAAAGCACCTGGATCAGGATAGTAGTAAGTTCAGGGACCTCATTGACTATCTCAAGTTTATTGAAATTGAAACCAGAAATGGTTTTTTTACTTGGTCCAATCAATGTTCTGGATCCCAACAAATAGCCTGCAAACTTGATCTCTTTCTCATCTCTGAAACCATGATGTTAGAGGGACCCTCGATTGAGGCATGCATCCTCCCAAAATTGGGTTCATATCATTGGCCAATACAATTGTGAATAGATATGATAGCTACGCCCAAATTCAAACCCTTTTGATTTGAAAATTTTTAGTTAAACCACCCTATCTTTCCTGTTCTCTTCCGCTCCTGGTGGGCCAATGAAGAAATCTTGCATGGAACAAGAATGTAAAGATTCCAACAAAGACTAAAAAACCTCAAGTAGAAGCTCCGTGATTGGAATAATAATGACTTCGACAATATCTTTCAGGTGCATAGGGCCCTAGAGCAATGCCTAGAAGATATATAACAAGAATTAATCTTGTTGGGCCACTCGGATGCTCTTAGAAAGGAGGAGTATCCACTTAAACAACAACTTGAAGACCAAAACAAGAAGGAGGAAATCCTTTATTTGGCTTAAGGTACATAATTGAATCCTTACTTGGGACAACCTCGGGAAGAGAGGCTTCATTGGACCATTGATTTTATACCTTTGTGAACAATAGAAAAAATCAATGGAGAATATACTAAACCAATGATCCAACAATGGGGGAGATCTGGGATCAAGCCTCCCAAATCACGAGGAAAACCAAAAGATAAATGGACAACTTTATAAGCACCATGAGGAATTGGGGAACTGAGGCTTACAAAATCCCCATATTAAATAGGATTTAGCAGCTCTTTCCAGGTTTCATTATATGGTAGCTATGGAAATAAAGTAACATATGTATATTCATTTCCCAAGCTTCCACTCCTTCAAGCATCTGGTAAAAAATATTCAGGAACATACATGAAACCATTCATGCCTAGTATTGGACCAAGGAATATTTCCCCATTGAACCTCATGAACCTCTCCTGGTTTACTCCTGCATGTTGAAATTACATAGAACTCAACTTAGTATGAATAATCGTCATAGCTCTATCTCCACGAGCCCCTCCACTTGGCACTATCCCCCTCATGGTTTCTACAAACTAAATTTTGACGATGCCTCAAAGGGAAATCTTGGCCCTGCAGGATTTGGTGTCGTTCTTCGAGATAACACATGAAAAATCAAGTACCTATTAGTTGGACATCTAGGGAACGATTCTAACAATTCTGTAGATATGTAGGGTCTCATTAGAAGGATACAATTATCCTCCAATTTAAATCTGACTCACCTAATCATTGAACGGGACTCTAAAGTAATCATCTCTCTTTCCACCAAAATAATTCATGGGATTGATCTTGAGAAAGTCACTCCACGATGGCGCCTTCTTGGCCCTCTAAACAACTTTATAACCCTTTTTTGTCCCTCTCTCATTCTTATTCCCTCTCATGTGCGATGAGATGCCAACAAGGTTGTTGAAAAAATGGCCAATGAAGGAGTCACTTCTCAATCAAGGGATATCCTTATCGATGAAAAACATCACTCTGCTTCAAAACTACTGCTTCAATACATGGAGTTGGCTCTAAAATATTTCCCTCCCCTATATGGGATGACACCTGGATACCATGCAACACTTGGAACACATGCACCCAATGTAGTTAATTCCCACAACTACCAACCTTCCTCCCTATCAACTCACCATGCCTAGCATTCACTTTGGAAGGGGGCTAGTGTGCCTTCACATGAAGGAGGTTTTAATGCCACACCTACAACATCGATTGGGGATTACCAGGGAAAGTACGAGGCAACTCAATGCCATCAATTCAGTCTTTATAAATCCTTTTCCTATCACTTTTGTTGGTTTTATGGAAGCAAGTCATAGAAATGGTTATTTTATTCTGGATTCCCACTCAGATTCCCATTCCTTGCCTTATGTTTCTCCCCTCTCGTGTCAATATATTGTATTTGTCTATGTCTCTCCAATTTCGCATCAAAGGGGAAATACCAAGCATGAGCCAACCTATTAAAGTTTCATGGCCTGACACCATCAACCTGGGCCCTCTTCATCCCTCTCTATAGCCTCCCTCCTCTTCCTCAACCTTGTTGGACTTCCCAAGTCTTGTAAGAATTGAATTGATGAACCCTTCTGCACTACCTATGGCATGAAAAACCCCCCATGCAATTTGGAACAACCACCTCAAATTTTCGACCCTGTGATAGATTTAGGTGGTTGTCCAATTGAGGAAGAGATTCCTCTAGAATGGCTAGAGGAATCCAAAATGAGAGCTCCACCAAATGTCAATGAGACTCCAAATGTATGTCTTATGACAGAATTGGGTGGCTCCATGTTGAGGAATATATTCCTCTAGAATGGCTGGAGGAAACAACCATGTTGATTGCTCCAAATGTTAATGAGCCTCCAAATGTCCATACCAGGACAAAATTGGGTGGTTCTCTTTTTGAGAAAGAAATTCCTCTAGAATGCCTAGAGGAAGCAACCGTGTCAACTGTACTAGATGTTCAAGAGCCTCCCTTTTGGGTTATTATATTCTTTTCAATGAAATTCTAGTCAAGGAAATTCCATCAGGAAAATCCCCTAGGCTAGATGGATTCACTACAAATTTCTTCCACAATTGTTTGTCAATGATATGAGAATAGGTTTGGAAACTATTGGAGGAGTTTGGAACTTTGAGACAAGTTCTTTTGGCCCTCAATGGCAATTTTCTCACTCTCATTCCCAAGTAATAACAATTTACCAACACGAAAAAATTCATACCCATCACACTCTGTAACGTCATCTACAAGATCATCACTAAGTTCATTTATCTTCAACTCAAACCCATCCTTCCTTTCATCATATCCGAGTAGTCGAGTTTTGTTTAAGGAAGGAAAAATTTGGAAAGTTTCATCCTAGTTCATGAGGTGATCCACTCGCTCAAGTCCACTCACACCCCAGGTACGCTTATCAAGCTTGAGCTCTCCAAATATTTTTATCAACTCAATTGTAATTATATGCACTCTATTCTTTTAGCTTTTGGGTTTACCATGGATTGGATACAATGGATAATGAAACTCACCTCCTCTTCCTTCTTCTCTATCTCAGTCAATGGAGTTCCCTCCCAACCTTTTTCTCCCTCCCGAGGAATTTTTCAAGAGGATCCTCTATCCCCCTTTCTCTTCATCATCATGGAAAAAGGTTGGGAAGTTATATAACAACCTCGATAATGAATGGTTGCCTACAAGATATCCCTCTACATGGCATACATCTTGTTGCCTCCCATAGCCAATTTGTGGATGACTCCCACTACTTGGGAATAAAACAATCTCAAGCCCATCCTCATGGACTTAAGTGAATCCTTGGGTACAACTTTCAATTTGGAAAAATCCCATCTTTTTCTTCTTCAATATACCCCCTTCAGTTCAACACCCAATTTCCCTCCTTCTGGGCATACCCAAGAGCTCCCTTCCATCCAAATACCTAGGAATTCCCTTATCAGATTCAAATTATTCTATTATCTCTTGGGACTCCCTAATGCTCTCAATCTCCAATTGCTTAAACACCTCAACCTTCATATCCCTTAACCTTACTTCCAGACTAATTCTCTTAAAATTAATCCTTCAAGCAATCCTTTCCTATATGTTCTTAGCTCATGCTACCCTATAAACATTTATTAAAATTATAATAAATCTACAATGGAATTTCCTCTCACATGACCATGATCCATGGAAAAAATGGGCCCCTTTTCAGTTTGGAAAAGGTCTGCAAGACAAAATCCTTGGGGTGACTTGGCCTCTGGGACCCTCGTAGGTTGAATAACATTATGGGAGTGAAAATTTTGTGGCGTTGGCTCAAATATCCTGTTGATATATGGGATAAAATTTGAAAGAAAAAGGATGCCCCTCATATCCCAAAAGTGCAACTTATTAGGCTCAATGATTAGATCCAAGGATCTAATATTTGGAATGCATCCTATCATAATCAGCCTCTCATACAAACTCATGCAATACAAAATGGTGAGAATGTTATTTTTTGGATGGACTCATAGAAACAACTCCCTCAGCTAAAATTAATGGATAGCCTATGCCCCATCAAGGATCATATAAAAGGGTTGGAGCACCTCAAAGTTGTTGACCTATGGATAAATCTACCTCACCATCCCCCTTTCTGAAGCTGGAAAATACTCCCTCATGATCTCAATCTTGGCACACAATATCAACCCAAAGAAAATTTTGTATCAGTGAGGGACCGAACATTCTATGTTGGGGTCATACCCCCTCAAGGATGTTCACAATCAAATATGCCTATTCTCTCTAGGAAAAATTTCATAATCAACTGAAAGAGAACATATGGAACATCATATGGATATCTAAGTTATGTCCAAAAGTTGCCACCTTTATTTGGCTTAAGGTACATAATTGAATCCTTAGTTGGGACAACTTCAATAAGAGAGGCTTCATTGGAACATTGATTTTCTACCTTTTTCAACAATAGGAAGAATCAATGGAGAATATACTCAACCAATTATTCAACAGTGGGGGATATCTAGGATCAAGCCTCCCTAATCATGAGGAAAACTAACAAAAACAATGGACAACATTATAAGCACCATGAGGAATTGGGGAACCGAGGCTTACAAAATCCCCATATTAAATAGGATTTAGCAGCTCTTTCGAGGTTTCATTGTATGGTTTCTATGGAAACAAAGGAACATGCGTATCTTCCACTCCCAATATTCCACTCCTTCAAGCATCTGGTCAAAATTTTTTGGGAACATAAAAGAAACCATTTGTGCCCAGTCTTGGAACAAGGAAGACTTCCCCATTCAACCTCATGAATATCTCATCCTTTATTCCTATATGTCGAGCTTACATAGCACTCAACTCAGTCTGAATACTCCTCATAGCTTTATCTCCCTCATCCTATCCACTTGGCACTATCCACATCATGGTTTTTGTAAACTAAATTTTGACGGTTCCTCAATGGGAAATGTTGGCCCTACAGGATTTGGTGTCATTCTTCGATATAGCACATGAAAAATAAAGTACCTATTAGTTGGACATATGGTGAATTATTCTATCAACTCCATAGAGATATGGGGTCTCATTATAGGGATACAATTATCATACAATTTAAATATGACTCACCTAATCATTGAAGGGGACTCTAAAGTAATCATCTCTCTTTCCACTAAAATAATTCATGGGACTGATCTTGACAAAGTCACTCAAGTTTGGCACCTTCTTGGACCTCTAAACAAATTTCAAACCCTTTTTTGTCCCTCTCTCACTCTTATTCCCTCTCATGTGAGATGAGAGACCAATAAGGTTGCTGAAAAAATGGCCAATGAAGGAGTCACTTCTCAAGCAAGGGATATCCTTATCGATCCAAAACATCATTTTGCTTCACAACTATTGGTTCAATACATGCAGTTGGCTCTAAAATATTTCCCTCCCCTGAATGGGATGACACTTGGATACCATTCAACGCTTGGCACACATGCACCCAATGTAGTTAACACCCACAACTGCCAACCTTCCTCCCTGTTATCGCAAGAGTTTTTTCTAGGCTGTAATAGAGCCAAGCCTTAGCACATTTTAAATGAAAAAATAAGTTATCACTCAGAACTTGATTTGGGTTGCATGCAGGTAAATTCCGAGATAACCACGAACCACTTTTGATTGGAAGCTGCCCCTTCCAACTCAAGAGGGATCTCTCGAATATATGTCATGATAGGATATCCAATAATCTTAACAACAGGAAGATCTATGGGTAATAGAAAGTTTTGAGTTTTTTAGGGTTGATGGGTTGGACCAAGAGGTAGTTCATTGGGCATGGAGTCAAATGATCAAGAAAATAACAAGAGTGTTTCGACAATGGAAATCCATGGAGTAGAGGCGAGATAGAAGTTGATTGCAAAGAGAAGGATTTATAAAAGTATGGCAACAGAATAAAGAGAAAACATATCAATGCACAAGGAGAACTTAATGATGAGTGAATTCCAAGAACAACTTAGTGGAAAGAGATGGTTGGGACATAGCATCTAGCAAAGGATGAATTCTGAACCTTGATCTCTGCAAGAAACAACCTATAGCCATTCTGCAACAGAGCATCTAATAGAGGATGAATTCTATTACAAAACAATTACAAATCAAGAAGAAAATATAGATGAAGTGATATTGAAACTAAGAAAATGGACAAACTCTGCAAGCAACATCACAAGAATCTCTGCTATGGATAAAACATGCTTTTGCACTCTTGTGTTAAACTGAAAATCAAAGATACAGCCTGGGAGTACTACTCCTGTGTGTCTGTTTTTTTTTTCCAATGTTACAAAGATACCTCATATAGGTCTTGAGGTCGCAAATCATCCCAAAACAATAGTTACAATCAATTCTTGAAACTAATGACCATAGAAGATGGGCCAAACTGCTGAGAAATGAGGTTGCGGTTATGGATCTGTATCTATCAAATTGTGATAGTTGTGCATAAACTAAAAGAGTCTTTTGTGCCTCTATTTGTTCTGAGAAAAAATCTCTCTTAGTTCCCTGATATCCGTTTTCATTTTCCCTATATCTGCATTTTACAAACATGTGTCAAAACAAGAAAATATGAGATCCAAAAATTAGGGCTCGAAGATGGATTCGATTCCCCCAATATGTGAAACCTATAGAAAAAATGAGAGAGTTTATTGATATTTGATGTGTTATGGACAAAAACCTCCGACCGTTTCTCAAAATGATCCTCCAGTCACTGAGATTCATCATTTGAAAATGATGACTCGACACAATAAAAAACACCACATTTTTTAAAACGAACCTCGTCTTGCGAGGGAATTTTGACTGCCTTCCCAAGCTCCAAATAAAATTATGAAGACACCAATGGAAATATTAGGATCTTTAGATGTCAATCGACTATTCAAACATAGAAAATGGCCTCCCAAAGGTTGAACAAAATGGTTTTTTCCGAAGGTAGGTTTTGTATATGACTGGAGTCCCTATTTCGGATTTTCGGGTTTCGGGGTTTCGGGTATCATGTATTCAATATTTATGACATGCAAGGAATACCAAATCGCAAAATCATGATGGCATTAATTAGACGATAATCATTTGTATTAATTTCTTAATCAATCACAATTAGAAATTATTCTTTAACCTTTCGTGGATTTAAGTGTCGGGACTTCATTAATACTTGACGCGAGAAATCTTGAATCGTGAAATTGTGATGGGATTGATTAACAGTTAAAACACATTTATCTTTTTGATTAAGCATGATTAAAACATAGGCTTTCGAGGTTTTCGAAATCCCAAACTTGAAACTTAAAGCACGAAGGCAACCCGAGTCGCGAAATCATGATGAGACTTGTCAACATTAATCTTTCTTATTCTTTAATTAACCCAGCTTATCCTTTAAAACTTTCATGAATTCGGGGATCGAGGCTTTGAGGAGAATCAATGTTAACCCTTTGTATTTTTCAAAATGCCAACTCCCATAAATTCGAAATCAAGTCTTCATATAATTTGATTTGTTGATAAAAAAGGCGGCTCCATAATAAAAAGTTTTAGATAAAGAGAAACTTTTTTTAGTCTCAAGTTTGGAAAAATATATATGTTTTAACATAGGCTCCATCTAGGGATGGTATATGTTTCAACATAAGCTCCATCTAGGAATGGTTCTTTCCTACAAAGCACCAAGAACAGTAGATCACGTGCCTTCATCCATTGGGTGACCTGAAATCATCCTTATCAAACTCTGAACCCTGTCACTTTACTTGCACCTTTTCAAAACAAAAAACTGCTTATGCATCATTAGGATATGGATTCGTAATGCCTTAAATCAAAACTATACTGGATGTTGAGCTGAATTGGAAACATACTAAAAACCACCATTGTACTCTAATGCTGAAAGTCAAGCTTATTTATATACATCACCTACTCTAACTACTGAAAAATTCCCACTAAATCAAATGATTCAAAAATTCCAGTGAATCCAATCCAATAACTATCTACTTATTTAGAATCTGCTCACACTTTCTTTGAGTAGGCTAAAAAAGGAAACTGACAACTCCCATCTCACATGCTATTGATCATGAATGTTCAAACTTTTCCTTGATTACTGTCACAAAATATTCATGACATAGCATATTCCTCCATTAAATGAATCTAAAAGGTCAGCAAAAGGATCATGAAAAAATGCATGGTCCTGAGATTTTAAATAACAAGCTTCATCGAAGACTACTACATGCTCCAATTTATTTTTTTCAAGATCATCCTCAAATAGAATATCCAAACATCTTTGATCTGATATGGAATCCATCTGAAGACCGTCATTCCTCCATGAAAAACCTGCAACAAATTGTTCCAGAGAAACAATATTATCATCATTAGTGTACTCATCATATCTGGGTGCAGCATATAAATCTGAAGTGTTATCAATCAAAAAAAAAATTGGGGTATCAACCATGAGCAACTCTGATCCTTTCTCAGGCATGTTTTCTATCTCATATTTATACTCCTCCACATCAAAATCTAAATAATTCTCGAACACCAAACATTCTTCAAGATTGTTAAACACGACAGCCACATCCTTTTCATGAAACAAAACAGAGTCTACAAGTTGATCTCCTAGGAGGGAATAATCATCATAAATAGGTTCACTGACTTCCTGTATAGTTTCATGGTTATCATCATTTAAAATCAGATTTTCATTAGTAATAGAAGAAGTTTCACTCACATATTCAGGACTGTGTGAATGTTGCAGATCTGTGTAAGCTGGGGCTGCAACATAACTTTTCAAGAGCATATCTATCTCTTCTTCAGTTAAAGGAGGAGGTGGTCTTTGTAATTTCTGGATCAAGCAACTATTGTTTTCTTTCTCTTCGGCAGGCTGACCATGATGCTGAATATCTTCTTCTTGAATGTGATCACACGATCTATCATATCCTACTTTGTTATCAGCCAACTCTTCTTCATACTAATTATCTTCATCAACTTGAGAAATTTATGATATTTCTTCCTCCTCTTCAAGAGGATTTGTTCGATCTTTTTGTCTTATAAATTTTATGTTACAACAATCTTCAAAAAGTATTTCAGCTGAATAGATTCTTTTACAATGTTGATGAAAAAGTATGTGAAAATATTTCAATGAAGGAATACTGGAATGAGGTAAAGATTTATACTAGAGTCTAGTATCTCTTTCCAACGAAAACATAAACAGTTTCATGAGGACATCTTCATGATGTATATTTAATTCATCCATGAGATTGTGGAATTCAAACAAGTGTTTAGCAGGAATGTCGTTCGCATATTCTCCAAATTTAGGAAGGACATCTTCCCAAACTTTAATGTCTGGAACAGTGTTTGGAAAACCATAAACATTTGTAAAGTTCATAGGAGCAAACCTTGCCGCAATCCAAGTAGCGAACGAATTCGAAATTTTGAGACCAGTGGAGTCGCCAACAAAATCATGTAGAGTCTACGAACCAAGGAGTCACTGGGTGAATGATCACAGCCAACTGAATGTCTATCCCTTGTTCACCATCAAGGAATAGATCTAAAATTTAATGTCGTATCCCAGGGAAGATAACTTCGTCCTTTGTCCCCGGCAACAGTGCCAAAAAATGTTGTCACAAGAGTTGTTTCTAGGCTGTAATAGAGCCAAGCCTTAGCACATTTTAAATGAAAAAATAAGCTATCACTCAGAACTTGATTTGGGTTGTGTGCAGGTAAATTTTGAGATAACCACAAACCACTTTTGATTGGAAGCTGCCCCTTCCAACCCGAGAGGGATCTCTCAAATATATGTCACGATAGGATATCCAATAAGCTTAAAAATGGGCAGATTTGTGGGTAATAGAAAGTTTTGAGGTTTTTAGGGTTGATGGGTTGGATCGGGAGGTAGTCCATTGGGCATGGAGTCAAATGATCAAGCAAATAACAAGAGTGTTTCGGAAATGGAAATCCATGGAGTAGAGGCGATATAGAAGTTGATTACAATGAGAAGGATTTATAAAAGTGTGGCAGTAGAATAAAGAGAAAACATATCAATACACAAGGAACACTTAGTGTTGAGTGAATTCCAAGCACAAATCAGTGGAAAGAGATGGTTGGGACAGAGAATCTAGCAAAGGATGAATTCTGAACCTTGATCTCTGCAAGAAACAATCTATAGCCATTCTGGAATAGAGCATCTAACATAGAATGAATTCTATTACAAAATAGTTACAAATCAGGAAGAAAAGATAGATGAAGTGATATTGAAACTAAGAAAATGGACAAACTCTGGAAGCAACATCACAAGAATCTCTGCTATGGATAAAACATGCTTCTGCAATCTTGTATTAAACTGAAAATGAAAGCTACAGCCCAGGAGTAATACTCTTGTGTGTCTTTTTTTTTCTCACAATGTTACAAAGATACCTCATATAGGTCTTGAGGTCAAAAATCCTCCCAAAACAATAGTTACAATCAATTCTTGAAACTAACGGCCATAGAAGATGGGCCAAACTGTTGAGAAATAAGGCTACGGTTATGGATTTGTATTTCTCGAATTGTGACAGCTATGCATAAACTGAAAGATTATTTTGTGACTCTGTTTGTCTAAGCAAAAATCTCTCTTAGTTCCCTGAGATCCATTTTCATTTGCCCCATATCTGTATTTTACAAACAATCGTCGAAACAAGAAAATATGAGATCCAAAAACTAGGGATCGGATATGGATTCGATTCTCCCAATATGTGACACCTGTAGGAAAACTGAGAGTCTATTGATATTTGATGTGTTATGGACAAAAACCTTTGACCATTTCTCAAAATGATCCTCCAGTCCCTCAGAATCATCATTTGAAAATGATGACTCAACATAGTAAAAAACACCACATTTCTGAAAATGAACCTCATCTTGTGGGCGACGTTTGACTATCATCCCAAGCTCCAAACGAAATTCTAAAGACACCAATGGAAATATTAGGACCTGTAGATGTCAATCAACTATTCGAATGCAGAAAATGGCCTCCCAAAGGCTGAGAAAAATGGTTTTTTCCCAAGGTAGGTTTTTCATATGACTGGAGTCCTGATTTTGGGTTTTTAGGTTTCGAGGTTTCGGGTTTTTGGGTATCATGTATTCAAGAGCTATGGAATGCAAGGAATCCCAAATCGTGAAATCATGATGGGATTAATTATATGATAATCATTTGTCGTAATTTCTTAATTAATCACAATTAGCAATTAGTCTTTAACCTTTCCTGGATTTAAGTGTCGGGACTTCGATAATACTTGACGCGAGAAAGCCCGAATCGTGAAATTGTGATGGGATTGATTAATAGTTAAAACAATTTTATCTTTGTGATTAAGAACAATTAAAACATAGGCTTTCGAGGTTTCAGAAATCGCAAACTTGAAACTTAAAGCACGAAGGTAGCTTGAGTCACGAAATCACGATGAGACTTGTCAACATTAATCTTTCTTATTCTTTAATTAACCCAACTAATCCTTTAAAAATTTCATGAATTCGAGGATCGGGGCTTTGAGGAGACTCAATGTTAACCCTTTGTATTTCGTGAAATGCCGACTCCTGAAAATTCGAAAGCAAGTCTTCATATAATTTGATTCGTTGATAAAAAAGGTGGCTCCATACTAAAAATTTTTAGATAAAGAGAAATTTCTTTTAGTCTCAAGTTTGGAAAAATATATATTTTTCAACACTCCCTATAAACTCACCATGCCTAGAATTCACTCTGGAAGGGGGGTAGTTCTCTTTCACATGAAGTATATTTTAATGCCGCACATACAACATCAATCGGGGCTTACCAGGGGAAGTACGATGAAACCCAATGTCATAACTTTTGTCTTTATGGATCCTTCACTGTCACTTCTACTAGTTTTATGGAGGTAAGTCATAACAAAGGTTATTTTATTCTGGATACGTACTCAGATTCACATTCCTTTACTTTTAATTTCTCCCCTGTGGTGTCGATCTATTTTATTTGTCTATGTCTCTCCAATTTTGTGTGAAAGGGGAAAGACCAAGAATGAGCCAAACTATTACAGTTTCATGGCCTGACACCATCGACCTGTCTCCTCTTCATCCCTCTCTCTACCCTACATCCCTTTCATTAGCCTTGTTGGACCTCCCCAGCCTAATAAGAATTGGATTGATTAACCCTTGTGCACTACCTATGGCCTACAAAACCCCCCATGCAATTTGAAACAACCACCTCAAAGTATTGACCCTGTGATAGATTCCGGTGGTTGTCCAATTGAGGAAGATATTCCTCCAGAATGGATGGAGGAATCCACTATGCCAACTGCACCAAATGTCAACGAGCCTCCAAATGTCCATCCTATGATAGAATTGGGTGGTTCCATGGTTGAGGAAGATATTCCTCCATAATGGATAGAGGAAATAACCACGTCGACTGCACCAAATGTTAATGAGCCTCCAAACGTCCATACCGAGACAAAATTGGGTGGTTTTCTGGTCGAGGAAGAAAATCCTCCAGAATGCCTAGAGGAAGAAACCGTGCCAACTTTACTAGATGTTCACGAGCCTCTCTTTTGGGTTATTATATTATTTGAAATGAAATTCTAGTCAAGGGAATTCCCTCAAGAAAATCCTCTAGGATATATGGATTCACTACAAATTTATTCCACAATTATTGGTCGATGATATGAGAATAGGCTTGGAAGCTAGTGGAGGAGTCTGGAGCTTCAGGACAAGTGCTTTTGGCCCTCAATGCCACTTTTATCACTCTCATTCCCAAGGAAGAACAATTCACCAACATGAATAAATTCATACCCATCACACTTTGTAACATCATCTACAAGATCATCACTAAGGTAATTTCTCTTCAACTCAAACCTATCCTTCCTTTCATCATCTCCAAGGAGTAGTTAGTTATTGTTGAAGGGTGGAAAATTTTGGACAGTTTCAATTCCACTCACACCTCAGGTATGCTTATGCAAGGATTGGATACAATGGATAATGAAACTCACCTCATCTTCATTCTTCTCTATCTTGGTCAATGGAGCTTACTCCCAACATTTTTCTCCCTCCCGAGGCATTTGTCAAGGGGATCCTCTCTCCCCCTTTCTCTTCATCATCATGGAAGAAGGTTTGGGACGTTATATAACAACCTTGATAATGGATGGTTCCCTCCAAGGTCTACCTCTACATGGCATACATCATGTTTCCTCCCATATCCAATTTGTGGATGACACCATGTTAATGAACACTCCCACTACTTGGGAAGAAAAAAATCTCAAGACTATCCTCATGGAATTAAGTGAAGCCTTGGATACAACTTTCAATTTGGAAAAATCCCATGTTTTCTTCTTTAATACACCCCTTCAGTTATGTTATCACTGTAAAAATTTTCATATGGAGTCCCTGGCTCAGGACTTAGTAGGAGGCTAAGTCGATATGGAGGAGTGATAGATTAGCGGATGAGGCCATATCTAGAGGACGAGGCTAAATATAGAGGAAAGGAGAAGTCAATAAGACCCAATGGGTCATGGATCATGGGCACTACCAATCCACGATCGTGGGACATATCGGGCAGAGAAATAATGCACCAGTTAATCTCTTGGAGGCACGCTAATAAGAATACCATGGTTTCGTTTAAAAGGCATGTGGCACCACCAGATACATATTGGGGGGAAAAGTGGGTAAGTTTGAAACCACCCAATCCCACCTCGATGTCATGTGTTAGAAAATTATTAGATATATATCACATCTAAGGATCACATGTGGAAAGGGAAAGTTGACAGATCGTCAAATCACCTCAGGACAATTGTTTGGGTACTTTTTGTCAGTGCGAAGTCAAGTAAGCGCCGTCATAAAAATGATTCGAAGGCTCGTCATTTGAAATTGATAGATGAGCATGATAAGTCATCGTCCTTTCTATTACTTTAGTTAGTAACCTATGATTGGCACTCAATGATGACTATCATTCAAAAAATGGATGACATTACTCTGTTTTGGGTGATTAACATTTCATTCCTGAACGGGGTCCTCACAAACTGAATCATCTTTCTAATTCCTGTAAAGATAAGGGAGATAAGCTTGTGCTTTCTAGAAACCAGAGAGAATGGATAAGATGTACCAAGAGGCCTCCAATGAACCAAGATATTCAAACAATATGACAATTTTATCAGTGAAGAAAAAAGAGAAGCTTGTCACGCGAATACTGGCAACGACGTTTTACACAAATCCGGAAGAAGAGCCAGGAGAAGACAAAGAGGTCATATTAAATCCCATAGAGAAGGATTTAATCATCAATGGATACTCATATGAGCACCAAACGTGATTTGTCAAGAGGAAAAGGAGAAAAAGGCAGAAGACAGAGGTTAAAGATGAAGTGGTTGAAAGCATTAGAGAAAACTAGCCTACTCGGCTTGACACTTTGAATGACGAAATTTCTAATCTGAACTAGATTTCAAGATAAATTAAGTATGTTTCAGAAAATTTTGTAATAATATAGACATTTGGCATTCAAAGTGAAAATCTCAATTATGCTAGTTTTGATTATAACATCCCCTAGAAAATAGTAGCACAATTGTTATACGTTACTCCTTCTTCGTAACTGATGTCTATATTTAGTAGTATGGGGAAGATGATTCATTTTGAATCCCTGATGTAATTTCTCTATATATATTATTAAAGGATAAATGAAAAGTATGGACTGAGAGGGAGCCTATCCTCGTAGCAGGAGGACATTGTAACTTTCTAAATCTTGATGGAATATATATGCAGAAGATTTTTCTTAAGTCTCTATGAAAAGATTCTAATGGTGGTGATATGATTTTTGTCTTATTTCATCGTATGTATTTCCCATGGTTATTCAATTCCATTTACATTTTCCTCTGTTTAATTTGGAGGGTTAAAAAGATCAAAATTCGTCTTGTGATGCTCTCGGCTTAAGAAATTTAAACTATGTATGTTTCTTCTTAACTACTTCAGAATTCATTTCAGCAATGCTCTGATATATTTATGTGTTTTCTCTTTCCTCCTACACCTTTCTTAAATACAATTTACAACTCAGATTCATTTCCTCATATAGCCTTTATCCTCTAGAGAGTTCATTCAACCAATCAGTGTTTTCATTCAATTTCATAATTTTAACTCCATAGCCCTAGGTGACCCTCCCCTTCCTTGCCAACACCTTTATAAAACAACCCCAAAACAAACTAAATCTATCCACTGATTACCAAATAAATATCAAGTAACATGAGAGAGCCCTCTCTAAGTTGATCAGGCTAGTGCCCTATTCTAAAGCTGGTTGAAACAATTCCTCTATCATTTTTCTATCAGATAGACAAAATTTACAGAGTGCTAACATTTTGACATCGTTGTCGGGGATGAAATTGAAAATTTTCCAAGGGAAAGAATGACATGGTTGAGCTCTAAGGTATGAAGAGAAGAAAACACTTAGGTACATATCAGCTACATTACTACTCTGGTGACCCCACATATCAAAAAAACAGTTTGAAGGTGATTCCATTGGTGGAAGAATCCAAAAATTTAAATTTTCACCGACGACTCCACGTTCTATGCATAATCCATCTTCTGAAACGACATTGGTGACTCCACTGGACGAAGATAAGGTCCTTTGACAAAGGTATGAAAAGGCATCATGGAAGAAAACTAGTACTTAATAATTTTCTTCCAAGACATTATATTGTTTGTTGTAAACTACCTCTGGTCCTTTCCTGAAGATGTTAAACAAGTTTTTCTTCATCTAATGCATGCAAATGATGATCACGATAACCCTGAAATTGCATATCCTCCTCTTGATATTATACAAATATACTCTCATTTTATTACTGATTTTGATCAAAATCTCTCATCTGAGCCATATGATAACAACAACCAGGTTGATAAGCCTCATGAAACCAAGGCTGATGTTTCATCTCCTATACTTGATCCAACACCCTCCAAGACCCAGCATAGATATAGACCCTTAAAATTGACCCGCGTCCTTCATGATTTTCCTCCAAAACACTATGAATACCTACTTGTGTTTGATGGATAACTTGGTGCCATGACAACTGAAAAACACATCCAAGGGTTTGAGCATTTTATAGACTTGTTTGAGATTGACCATGACAATGTTTGCATGAGGGATTTCTCTCAATCCTTGAAAGGAGATACCAAAGAATGGTTTAAACATTTGAAGCCAGAGACCATTAGGTCATGAGAAGAATTGAAGAATTTTTTTTTGAATCTTTGGGGTAAGAAGAAATCTCTAGACCTGCATCTTACATAATTTTATGCATTGAAAGAGAAAAGAAATGAGACTATTTCCACTTTTAGTCGAAGGTTCTCTAGGTTTTATTATGATTTTCCTAAAGAAATTCAACCCACTGAAGCCGCTTCCATGCTTCAGTATACCACTACCCTTCACCTAGATTTGTCCTTCCTCCTGATGGAAAGCAGACCTAGGACTTTACAGCAAATGTTCAATGATGCTTAGGATATTCAACACAATATCCTCACATGTGAATGGATTCAAAGTGAAGAATTGGGTGTTACAAGACATGAGAATGAATATGAACATAGAACATTTGACTAGAATCTTGAGCATAAAATTAATGATATCAGAGGTCCTCTTGAAGTTCTAAACGAAAATTATTTTACAAATGATTATATCCCACTTATTGAAAGAGAAGGTGCTTATGTAACATTTTATTCACCCCATGACAAGCATGAAGTTGATTTTTTCATGTATTCATCCATAGAAATTCAAAAATATGAGTGTGAAGATCAGTTTGTTGAAGATTCGATTAACGTCCCAATCTTTTTCTTGTTAGACAATATTCAAGATGTTGTTGAGTTGTCTATATACGATGAGTATGATGATGATTATGATAATGACCCCCCTGAACAACCAACTACATTTCCTCTATCAGAAAATGTTTTTCTTCAACAATATAAGGAGAGCAATCATCTTACATATCACAGTTACATACAAGAGGGTACTGAAACACTCGATGGAAATTATTCACCTTTATTCTTTTCTTCATTTAAATTATTGAAACAAAATTCTAATATCATCATTGAAAAAAAAGAAAATATATTGATGCCAAATTGCATTGATCCACTGAGATAATTTGACAAGGAATCACAGCCATTAGTCAGAGAGGAATCTAAAAAGAAGTGTGTTCAACAACCTAGAGAAATGGAAAAATGTGTATGCGATAGAAGTAAAGAAAATGAATAATATTTTGAATCATGTGAAAGAATATTGCCATTGTGTTTTTCTTCTTTCAAATTGCTGAAGCAAGATGTCAAAAATGTTCCATATCGGAAATATTCTAGATATGATGTTGAATATCCAAAATATAGTGGACCTACAAATGAAAACCATATTCCATTGTGTTTTTCATCCTTTAAATTGTTGAAAGAAAATCATGAAATAACAGAGGAAGCAGGAAATTATGACTACAATGGCATTGCTTTACATGGGCAAATTGTTATTAGTGAGGAAGATAAACAACCTTCATATGCATTAAATGATCACGTGGTTGACTACATGGAAGGTTATTTCAGTTCATAGTTGCAGAACGTGCTCAACTACCAGCTTTAAAATGAAGATGAAGCTGATCAAGAAATTGTTATTAAAGCTCATTTTCTTTCTCCTAAACTTAATAAAGATTTGCAGCAAGATTTCCAACAAGACAAAGTGTTTCAAAGTTGTCTTTCTTCCCCTATGAATGAGGTGATTGTCAAATTTATAAGTGACCTAGACACGGTTGAATATTTTGAAACTGCAATTATAGAGATTTCAAACAGTGAACGAAAAACTGACATTGAACTTTAGGAAGCAATAAAACAATGTATGTCACTTTCCATTTAGAAATACAGAAAGATGATGAACAAGAAGTTGTTTTATTTGATTCATTTGAAAATCATGGTTTTGAGAATGCATCCATGGGAACTCTAGAATGTGAAACAGTTCATGCTATTAGCTTTCCATGTTTGCAAGAATATTATGAACAGGAAGTCACTCCCCTTCATTCATTAGTAAGCCAAAGCAACAGTCCTCAAACAAACTTCCAGAAAGTTAATAAAGTTGATCCAGAATTGTTAGATGAACAAGAGGATGGTCTTGATACGTATAATATGGCTTTCATATCCTAAAATGTTCAAAGATGTAGGAATTTTTTTTTTGATATGCATGGAAAAGTGGACCAACTCATCGTTTCCATTTCACTTCAAAATGTTCTTAGAACAAAAGAAATAAAGAAAGAACAACAAACAGTTATGAAAGAGGTTGGTCTTTCTATTTTTGTTCATCAAGAAGAAATATTTTTTCATGATTTTTATGATCATGTGCCATGTTATATGGAAAATTCTAACAATCAATATTTAAGGCTTAGGATGGATTGTAAGCTCAGAGATGAAGATAATGGGAAATCAATGTCAAAATTTGATATGGGTTTTTTCACACCAATGGTTTGTTTTCAGCCAGTGTTGACTTATAATTCAGGAGGATGTCACTCTGAGCATTCTAAGTGGATTTTTCGGCATCTTGATGGAAATAAACAGGGTGAATCACATGAAAACCATAATACAGTGGAAGAAGTGAGATATAGTTTGGGTCTTTTGCATGTGTTGGAAGATCCATTTACAATTTTTCTAGAAACAATAAATAGTCTCAATATGGTTGAAATCCTAGAAATCAAATTCATATCTAACTTTGCAAAGGAGTTGTTGGTGAGAAGATTTTGGAACAAGTATGTGCAGAGGAACCTAGCATTAGATAAGATGCTTGAATGGTTACATTGGAATTATGATTTCATTTGATTGGAAGCTCATTTCAACTGTTAGGGTAGGTAGGTGTGAATAAGCTTGATGATCAAGCATTTTCAAGTTTGGATCCCAAATAAAGTATTCAGTTAGATTTTAGCAGTATATCCAACGTTCAGTCTCTAGGTCAGATAATGAAAAACAACTGTTATGAGAGAAGCTCCAATGGATGAGGCACATGGTCTACTGTTCTTTACTACCTCATAGGGAGGATAACATCCCCAGTTGGAGCCGATGTTATCACTATAAAAAATTTCATGCGGAGTCCCATCCTCGGGACTTAGTAGGAGGGTAAGTTGGTATGAAGGAGTGATAGATTAGCAAATGAGGCCATATCTAGCAGATAGGTCTAAATATAGAGGAAATGCRAAGTCAATAAGACCCAATGGGTCGTGTATCATGGGCATTGTCGATCGACGTTCGTGGGACATATCGAGAAGAGAAATAGTGCRCCGATTAATCTCTTGGRGGCAAGCCGATAAGAATACCACAGTTTCATTTAAAAGGCACATGGCGCCACCAGATACATATTGGGGGAAAAAGAGGGTAAGTTTGAAACCACCCAAACACACCCCGATGTCACATGTCAGAAAATTATTAGATATATATCACATCCAAAGATCGCATGTGGAAAGGGAAATTTGACGACCATCAAATCATCTCAGGACAATTGTCTGGGTACTTTTCGTCTGTGCAATGTAAAGTGTCGCCATAAAACTGATTCAAAGGATCATCATTTGAAATTCCTAGCTAAGCGTGATAAATCGTAGTACTTTCTAGTACTTTCATCAGTAACCTATGATTGGAGCTCAATGACAATTGTCACTCAAAACATTGATGAAATTACTCTTTTTTGGTTGATTAACGTTTCATTCTTGAACGGGGCCCTCACAAACCAAATCATCTTTCTAATTCCTGTACATCTAAGGGAGATAAGCTTGTGACTTTTGGAAAAATAGAGAGAATAGATAAGATGGACCAAGAGGCCCCTAGTGAACCAGGATATTCAAACAATATGACAAATTTATCGGTGAATAAAAAAGAGAAGCTCGTTGTGCGAATACTGGCAATGAAGTTTCATACAAAGCCTGAAGAAGAGCTAGGAGCAGACAAAGAGGTTAGATTAAATCCCATCATGAAGGATTTAATCATCAACAGATACACATATGAGCACCACACATGACCTGTCAAGAGGAAAAGGAGCAAAAGACAGAAGACAAAGGTTAACGACGAAGTGGTCGAAAGAATTGGAGAAAACCAACCTACTTGTCTTGACACTTTGAAAGAAGAAATTGCTAATTTGAAATAGATTTCAAGATAAATTAAGTATGTTTCATAAAATTTTGTAATAATATAGACATCTATCATTGAAAGAGAAAATATCAAATATGTCAGTTTTGATTATAACATCCCCTAGAAAATAGGAGTACAGTTGTTATACGTTACTCCTTCATAATTGATGTCTATTTTCAGTAGTACAGGGAAGATGATTCGTTTTAAATCCCAAATGTAATTTATCTATATATATTATTAAAAGATAAATGAAAAGGACAGAATGAGAGGGGGGTTGCCCTCATAGCAGGAGGACATTGTAAGTTTATGAATCTTGATTGAATATATATGCAGAAGCTTTTTATGAATTCTATATGAAAAGATTCTAATGGTGGTGATATGAGTTTTCTCTTCTTTCATCGTATGTATTTACTGTGATTAGTCATTTCCATTTACATTTTCCTCTGTTTAAATTCGAGAGTTAAAAAGATCAGAATTCATCTTGTGATGCTCTCGGCTTAAGAAATTTAAACTATGTATGTTTCTTCTTAACTACTTCGGAATTCATTTCAGCAATGCTTTGATATAGTTATGTGTTTTCTCTTTCCTCCTACACCTTTCTTAAATACAATTTACAACTCAGATGCATTGCCTCATATAGCCTTTATCCCCTGGAGAGTTCATTCAGCTAGTTAGTGTTTTCATTCAATTTCAGAATTTTGACTCCATAGCTCTAAGTGACCCTTCCCTTCCTTGCCATCAACATTATAAAAAAAAAACCCAAAAAACTAATTCTAGCCACCAATTACCAAAGAAATATCAAGTGACATGAGAGAGCCCTCTCTGAGCTGAGAAGGCTAGTGCCCGGCTCTAAATTTGGTTGAAACAATTACCTCTATCATTTGTCTATCATCCAGACAAAATTTATAGAGTGTCAACAAGTTCAATGCAACATTTCTCTCCTTCTTGGCATACCCAAGAGGTCCCTTCCATCCAACTACCTAGGAATTCCCTTATCATATTTGAATGCTTGTAATATCTCTTGGGACTCCCTAATCCTCTCAATCTCCAAAGACTTAAACACATGGGTGTCCATATCCCTCAATCTTACTTCCAAACTAATTCTCTTAAAATCATTCCTTCAAGCAATCCTTTCCTATATGTTCTTAGCTCTGGCTATCCCGTAAATAGTTATTAAAAGTATAATAAATATACAATGGAATTTCCTATGGAACAATCATGATACAGGGAAAAAATAGGGCTTTTCAACTTGGAAAAAGTCTACAAGATAAAATCCTTGGGGGGACTTAGCCTCTAGCACCCTAGCATGTTGAATAACATTATGGGAGTGAACATTTTGTGGCATTGGCTCAAATATCATGTTGATCTATGGGATAAACTTTGGAAGAAAAAGTATGCCCCTCGTATCCCAGAATTGAAACTTATTAGGCTCAATGATTAGATCCAAGGCTCTAATATTTGGAATGCATCCTAGAAGAATCATCCTCTCATACAAACTCATGCATTCTGGGAAATACGGAATGGTGAGAATGCTATTTTTTGGATGGACTCATGGAAACAAATCCCTTCGCTACAATTAATGGATAGCATATTCCCCATCAAGGATCACATACAAGGTATGGAGCACATCAAAGTTGTTGACCTATCGCTAAATGTACCTCACCATCCCCCTTGCCGAAGCTGGAAAACACTCCCTCGTGATCTCAACCTTGGCACACAATATCAACCCAAAAATGTTTTTTTATCAGTGAGGGACTGAACATTCTATGTTGGGGTCATACCCCCTCAAGGACGTTCAAAATCAAATATTCTCACTCTCTCCAGGAAAATTTACATAATAAACCGAAAGAGAACATATGGAACATCATATGGAGATCTAAGTTATGGCCAAAAGTCTCCACCTTTATTTGGCTGAAGGTACATAATTGAATCCTTACTTGGTACAACCTCAGGAAGAGAGGCTTCATTGGACCATTGATTTTCTACCTTCGTCAACAATAGGAAGAATCAATGGAGAATATACTCAACCAATGCTCCAACAGTGGGGGAGATCTGGGACCAGGCCTACCAAATCATGAGGAAAACCAACAAAGAAATGGACAACATTATAAGGACCATGAGGAATTAAGGAACCGTGGCTTAAAAAAACCCCATATTAAATAGGATTAAGTATCTCTTTCTAGGTTTCATTGTTTGGTAGCTCTGGAAATAAAGTAACATGCATATCTTCCACTCCCAATCTTCCACTCCTTCAAGCATCTGTTCAAAAATATTCAAGAACATATAGGAAACCATTTTTGCCTATTATTGGAACAAGGAAGACTTCCCCATTGAGCCTCATGAATATATCATCCTTATACTGGATGTTGAACTTACATAGAACTCAACTTAGTATGAATACTCCTCATAGCTCTATCTACCCAACACTTGGCATTGTCCCCCTCATGGTTTCTGTAAACTAAATTTTGACGGTGCCTCAAAGGGAAATCTTGGCCCTGCAGGATTTGGTGTCGTTCTTCGAGATAGAACATGAAAAATCAAGTACCTATTAGTTGGAAATCTAGGGAATGATTCTAACAACTCCACGAATATTCAAGGTCTCATTAGAGGGACACAATTATCCTCCAATTTAAATCTTAATCACCTAATCATTGAAGGGGACTCTAAAGTAATAATCTCTCTTGTCACCAAAATAATGTATGGTATTGATCATGAGAAAGTCACTCCAAGATGGTGCCTTTTTGGCCATCTAAACAACTTTAAAACCCTTTTTTTCCATCTCCCACTCTTATTCCCTCTCATGCCCAATGGGAGGAAAACAATGTTGCTGAAAAAATGGCCAATTAAGGAGTCACTTCTTAGGCAAGGGATATCCTTATTGATGCAAAACATCACTCTACCTCACAACTACTAGTTCAATACATGGAGTTGGCTCTAAAATATTTCCCTCCCCTAGATGGTATGAAACCTGGATACCATGCAACACTTGGAACACATGCACCCGATGTAGTTAATGCCCACAACCATGAACCTTCCTCCCTATCAACTCATCATGCCTAGCATTCACTTTGGAAGGGGGGCAGTGCACCTGCACATGAAGGAGGTTTTAATGCCACACCTACAACATTTATCAGGGCTTACCGGGGAAAGTACGAGGCAACTCAATGCCATCACTTCAATCTTTATGGATCATTTCCCTATCACTTATGTTGTTTTTATGGAGCTATGGCATAACAATGGCTATTTTATTCTTGATTCACACTCAGATTCCCATTCCTAACCTTTTATTTCTCCCCTATGGTTTTGATCTATTGTAATTTTATATGTCTCTCCAATTCTGCATGAAAGCGGAAAGACCAAGAATGAGACAACCTATTACAGTTTCATGGACCGACACCATCGACCTGGCCCCTCTTTATCCCTCTCTCTACCCTCCATCGCCTTCATCAGACTTATTGAACCTCCCTAGTCTGGTAATAATTGGATTGATGAACCCTTGTGAACTACCTCTGGCCCGCAAATTCCCCCGTGCAATTTGGAACAACCACCTCAAAGTGTGGACCCTATGATTGTTTCATGTGGTTGTCCAACCGAGGAAGAGATTCCTTCAGAATGGTTGGAGGAATACACAATGATAACTCCATCAGATGTCAATGAGCCTCCAAACGTCTGTACTATGACAAAATTGGGTGGCTCCATGGTTGAGGAAGATATTCCTTCTGAATGGATGAAGGAAAAAACTATTTCGACTGCTGGAAACGTTAATGAGCCTCCAAACATCCATATCAGGACATAATTGGGTGGTTTTCTAGTTGAGGAAGAAATTTCTCTAGAAGGCCTGGAGGAGGCAACAATCTCGACTACACTAGATTTTGACAAGCCTCTGTTGGTTGTGGAGCCTGATTATCTTCCTGATTCAGAGGTCCTTGCTTTCAGCCGTGTTTATACCCCATGAAGTATTTACATCCCAGAAGTATGTACACTCTTCCACACGGGGGAGTGCAGAGGGGGGGTACCCCCTCTGCGGGGTCTGGGGGCAAGTGGGCCCCCAGCAGGGGTTCGAGGGCGAAGCCCCCGAAGCAAAAATTGCCTTATAAAAGTATATTGTAATTTCATTGTAAATCTGGACTGTTCATTATAAGTTCGCAGATCTAACGGTAGAGATTATGTTAGGGTTTTTTTCCCTAGAAGGCAACCCTCTTTTATGAGGGAAATGTATTGTGGCTATGTACGAGGGTGAAGATTGTATTCTAAGAGAGGAGACTGTGAGAGAAAGAAGAGGAAGTTACAACGGGTTTTGCTGTAGGTTGTATCTCTTCATTTGCTGGATAATAATAAAGGAAGGACCTGGAAATTTCTCTGGAGGACGTAGCCCACACTAGGTCAACCACGTAAATCTGTNGTAATTTCATTGTAAATCTGGACCGTTCATTATAAGTTCGCAGATCTAATGGTAGAGATTATGTTAGGGTTTTTTCCCTAGAAGGCAACCCTCTTTTATGAGGGAAATGTATTGCAGCTATGTACGAGGGTGAATTTTGTATTCTGAGAGAGGAGACTGTGAGAGAAAGAAGAGGAAGTTACAGCGGGTTTTGCTGTAGGTTATATCCCTTCATTTGCTGGATAATAATAAAGGAAGGACCTGGCAATTTCTCTGGTGGACATAGCCCACACTGGGTGAACCATGTAAATCTATGTCTCTCTTGTATTGTGTGTCTTCTGTGTTTTTGTTTCTGCATTTGTTTTATTTTATTTCTCCGCAGTCCTGTTTTTCTAACAGATTCACTATTATTACGGAGATACACTCTGTGGAAGATAGGGTTTGTAAACAGTCCTGAAGCTAGTCAATAAACAGGTGTTCCGGGTAAAACAGTAATAACTTCTTCATCAATAATCCAAATGACATGGGACAAATTCATTGGAAAGGGTACGGACTGTAGTTTCTTGTGTGTGCGTTATAGAATCGGATGTTAAATGTCGAGCATGGGGAATTTTGTACAAGTTTTGTCTCCTGAATAAACCCGAATTGACCAAGGTCTACCATTCTCTCTATAACTTCTTTTTGGGGAGGATTCAAGGAGTGAAACTTGGAGGAGTTTCAGAGAATACATTGAGTAAAATTTTATATAAGATCAAAGTACTCCAAGAATTGAATAATTGAAGAATTCTTAGGAAGCATTATCAGGTTCTATGTGATGATTGATTGATGGTGATGATTTAATGTAAAGTTTTATTATCTCTCATATATTCTTTAGTGGAAGGAAGGGGAAAGGATGGAGAGTTCAAATCTCTCTTGATATTGGAGTATTGTATCTTCCTCTTGGAGTTTTATCCCTCCCTTTACATTTGGAAGCTGTATCTACCTTTGGAAGTCATTACTTCCCTTGAACAATAACTTTTTATTATTTCTCATATATTGTGCATGGTGTATTGTGGTGTATTGGTGTAACTCTTATACTATTGTTCATTGCTCATTGGATATAATTTAATGGTTTAAGTATAAGCTGATTTTTTTTTTAAATTGTACTTGATACTGATTCACCTCCCTCTCAATATCAACAATTGGTATCAGAACGGGTTACCTTCAGTACAGTTTAACCACTAGAAGGAAGATCCTAAGAAGAAATGGAAGACAAAATTCCAAATGGGATTCCACCATTTGATGGAAGCAATTTTGATTACTAGAGTAATAGAATGGAAAATTACTTGAAATCTCTTGGGGTAGATGTTTGGTTCTTAGTTTCTTCAGGATACGATGCTTTGAAAAAACCAAAGACTGCATCTCAGAAGGAAGCAAAAAGGAACAACAAATTGGCAATAGATACCATCCTGGATGGATTGACAGATTCAGTGAAGTCCAAGGTGGGATCACGTGCATCATCAAAAGAGTTTTGGGACAAGCTACAAGACCCTTATGTAAGGGAAGAAGCAGAAGAAGAAGAAGAAGAAGAAGTTGAATAAAATTACAACATCTCAAATTTCAAAGAAGAAAATAGAGGTCAGTTCTTTTTCTTTAATTGTGAAGGAGTAGGTCATGTTGAATTTTAATGTCCTCATCCAAGGATTGAAAGAAATGAAACTGAAGAAGAAAATTCCAATGAAGAAGAATAAAATCATGAAGAAAAAATTATTCAACAAGAAGATGAGAATCTTAAAAAATTGAAGCATGTTGATATTGAAAATAGAAAGCTCAAAGACATGCAAAGAAAAATAAGAAGTGAATTGGGTAGTTGTGGAAAGACAGTTGTAAGATTTAAGAAACAATTAGAAGACTTTGAGAAAATAAGAGAAGAAACCATTTCTTTGAAAACTCTACTCGAAGAAGAAAGAAGAATAGGAGAAGTAAGGAATGTCCAAATGATGAAGAAAGAAGAAGATTGTGAGAAACTTGAACAAGAAGTTGTCTCATTGAGGAAGAGCTTAAGAAACGCTCAAGTGCCAAAAGACTTAACACATCTTGGATGTATGGGTGAAACTTCATACAAAGAAGATGCAAATACCAACAAGAAGTTTGAAGAAAGTGTTACACAAACAGTGGATGAGAAGTGGACCAAGATACCAGAAAAAATGAATGACTACAAACGAGATGAATATCAAGAAGAGCTCCTACCTTTAGGAATTAAAGAAGCTTCAATCAGTATGAAGGAAACTACAAAAGAATAGATCATGAACCCAGATGGACTACATAACAAAGAAACCCACTTACTCCAAGGTATCAAAATTTCTTTCTTGGTCATTGTTATACTTGCAAACATTTTGGACATAAGGCAATTTTGCACAATCAATGAAAGGAACACATATGCAAGAAACATGAATGGTGTAAATAGAAGATATGGAAATGATCGTGGATTTGTCAACATAAGTTATAATTAATTTTCCCCATTGATGGACAAAAATATTGCATGCTACAAATGTAATTATCTTGGTCACAAAGCATGAAATTGCAGATATATGAATGAATATGTCCATGTGCCAACCACAGTATGGAGAAGGAAAAAGATTCCAAACAATGAAGATTTTTGAATAACATTGATTGTTGAAGAATGTAAAGAACAAGATGAATGGTACATAGACAATGGATGTTCTTCACACATGACCAGGGATCAAGACAAATTCATTAGTTGGAAAAGAAAGGGTGGAAATGTTGCATTTGGAGATGACTCATCTGCAAAAATACTTGGAGAAGGTGTAGTAGAAATTGGAAGAAAAGATGTAAAAGAAAAGAATGTCCTATTGGTTGAAGAATTGAAGCATAATCTACTCAGTGTTAGTAAAATGTGTGATTAAGGATACACTCTTATGTTTGACTCCTGAAAATGTAAAATCAAAGAAAATAACTCAGGAAGATTGGTTGCAACTGAAACAAGAAGACCAAACAACATATACATCCTAGACATGAAGAAGAGAGAGAAGAAAGAAGCCACACAAAATGATTCCAAGGAAGAAAAATTCCCAAAGACCAAAAATAAGGATGAAGTATTATTGAGTGCCATATGTTCAGGGGGAGCAACCCCAAATAAGAGAGTTACCTTTTGCCATTAAAATCAGGGGGAGAAGCCCTACCCTTTTCCATTGATGTCAAAGGGGGAGAGAAATTGGGATCATGATGATAAGGGGAGCATGAGTGTTGCCATCAATGACGAAGAGGGAGATTGTTGGAAGATTGGTTGTTGTCATTGATATCAACCCTAGTCATGGGTTTTGGACCGCAAGATTGATGAAGGTATTTGGACATGAAGGAAAATGCACATGTAGATACAAGACCCATGGATGAATAGTATATATCATGTTGTTTCTGGTGGTATGTGGCATTTTACGTGGATCCTCATGGTTGAGGAGAAATGAATTTTTGAAGATGACAAAGTGAATTGAAGAAGGAAGTACATGTAGGCCCTATAGATAATTAAAGAAAATAATTACAAAATAAGAAATTGTCAGGCCGACCCTAATGTTAAAAATAAGTGACATAAATGGTATAAATAAATATCATTATACATTCATTTGATACAGAAGTCGAATTTCAGAGGAAATTAGAAGTAAAGAAGGCCAGATTTCAAGGGAGGATGAACTTATTTGGTGATGTGTTCTAAGGTATGCTATTTTCAGGTCATCTTACCATTTTTTCTAGAACATTTTTTCTAGAACGATTCATATGGTTAAATTTCTATGGTATTGAGAAGACATATGAAGGTACCTGTGGTAAAAATTCCATCTCTTTATTCACTATAATTATGGAGATACACTCTATGCAAGATAGGGTTTGTGACCAGTCCTGAAGCTAGTCAATAAACAGGTGTTCTGGGTAAAACAATCATAACTTCTTCATTGAGAATCTAAATGACGTGGGAAAAATTTCATTGGAAAGAGTATGGACTTTAGTTTCTTGTATATGATTTGCATAATTGGATGTTAAATATTGAGCGTGGGGAATTCTTTAGAATTTTGGTCTCCTGAATAAACCTGAATTGAATAAGGTCTACCATTCTCTCTATAAATTCTTTTTGGAGAGGATTCAAGGAGTGAAACTTAGAGTATTTTCAGAGAATACATTGAGTAATATTATCTATAGGATCAGATTACTCCAAGAATTGAAGAAATTGAAGAAGTCTCAGGAAGCATTATTAGGTTCTATGTGATGATTGGTTGATGGTG
>JASDQU010102555.1:377636-400191 GCA_032191745.1 Picea mariana
ATTTGAGAGGTACTACTACACATGCATTATGTTTTGAAGGTTCAAACACTTTTCTACAGGGATATGTTGATTCAGATATGGCCAGTGATAAAGACAGCAGGAGGAGCACCGCAGGGTATGTTTTTACTATAGGTGGAACAACAGTAAGTTGGATTTCAAAACTGCAAAAGGTTGTTGCACTTTCAACAACAGAGGCAAAGTATGCTGCTGCTACAGAGGCTAGTAAAGAGATGATTTGGTTACAAAGGTTTATGGAGGAATTGGGAAAGAAGAAGGAGAACAACAAGTTGTACTGTGACAATCAAAGTGCCATTCACCTTGCAAAGAACTCAGCCTTCCATTCGAAGACTAAGCATATACAGTTGAGGTACCACTTCATACGATCCGCCTTGGAAGATGGAAAATTGAAGCTAGAAAAGATACACACTAGCCAGAATTTTGCAGACATGTTAACAAAGGGAGTAACCAGGGAGAAACTGAGTTCTTGCTTAGTTTCAGTTGGTCTTCAAAAATGAAGATGAAAATGAGAAATTTGCCAGGTCCAAGAAGGTTCAGAGTCCAGCATATACAGCAGCGGTGGAGTTGTTGAGATCAGTCTCCAAGTGGAAGATTGTTGGTTGTGGAGCCTGATTATCTTCCTGATTTATAGGTCTTTTGCTTTTAGTCGTGTTTATACCCCATGAAGTATTTACACCCCAGAAGTATGTACACTCTTCCATGCTGGGGAGTGGAGAGGGGGGGTACCCCCTCTATGGGGTCTGGGGGGCCTATCCCCCCGGTTGGGGGGTCTGGGGGCAAGCGGGCCCCCAATGGGGGTTCAAGGGCAGCGTCCCCCAATGGGGGTTGGGAGGCGAAGCCCCCAAAGCAAAATTTTCCTTGTAAAAGTATATTGTAATTTCATTGTAAATCTACACCGTTCATTATAAGGTCACAGATCTAACGGTAGAGATTATGTTAGGGTTTTTTTCCCTGGAAGGCAACCCTCTTTTATGAGGGAAATGTATCGCGGCTATGGATGGTGGTGAATATTGTATTCTGAGATTGGAGACTATGAGAGAAGGTAGAGGAAGTTACAGTAGGTTTTGTTTTAGGTTGTATCCCTTCAATTTGATGGATAATAATAAAGAAAGGACCTGGCAATTTCTCTGGTTGATGTAGCCCACACTGGGTGAACCACGTAAATCTGTGTCTCTCTTGTATTGTGTGTCTTCTGTGTTTTGTTTCTGCATTTGTTTTATTTTAATGCTCCATGGTCATGTTTTTCTAACAGTTGTAAACATGTACCAATAAACCTGATACATGCATCAACATGTACCTCAACCTGTAATCAACCTATACCATAAAAAAGTGCATCAACCATGCACCAACCTTTACCAAACAATCTGTAATTAACCTGTACAATAAATAAGTGAAACCAACCATGTACCAAATATGTACCAATCATTTGTCAAGTACGCATCAACTATGACTCATCAATATGTACCAACATCATCAACCATACACCTCATGTATGTGCCAACTCATCAACTACTTGTCTCAACCATGTACCCAACTTGTACCTCAACCAAAATCCCTCATCATTTTCATCATCCAAATATTATTTGTAACTTTGTAATAGACCTGTTGTAAATGGTCACATACTTGCAAATCTTCCTTAACTTTAACAACAAGAAACTAGCATTTTCATCGAACATTTCTTTAGTCTCAGAATAATAGTTTTGGATTAGTCAAAAAACCTAACTTGAAATAATAATAACTTTGTACCTATAATGAATAAATATATGAAACTGATACACAATTTTCTTCAGTGTGTTTTATGAAATTCCTCTAGGTTTCACTACTTGGAACCTCCCAGAAAATGAGTTATGGCAAAAATGGCACACCTTGTTGAATTCTTGCTTATTCTAAAGATTGACCTTGTAGAGCGTGCCCCACATGAAATATTTGTTGAATTGATTTGAAATTGTTACATAGAATACTAGAGACTATACTATAACCAACACATTTTTTCTTACTTAATTTGGATCTGTTATGAAGAAGTTATGACGTTTTTACCCGAAACACCTTAGAAAGCATCATCAAAAGAATTTATCCTTCCTTGAATTCTGCCCTTCTTTTCTTCACTTTCCTCATAAATTTGGCTTATATATCCTTTAGTTACCTCATACACCTATAGGTATTCAATATGCTCAAGTGTGTCTTAAATGAGAGATCCTTGCATCTTATTTATACTCTCCAAGTAGCTTCTTTAAAAACATCTTCTAGGTCACTTTGCCCACTTTCATTTTTTTAGGGTTAACCCACTTCTAATTTCTCCATTAAATTTATTATTGAATTAATTTATTTTGTATTCAATTAGAATTATAGTACACTCATAACTTCACTTTATTATTTACATTTTAAAATCTCTGAAACCACTTTGACTACTTTGACCTTTTGGGGCTTCTAGATGACATATGAGGGTCCTCCAACTTCGTAAGGCCATAACTCTCAAACTGTGAGGAGCTATGTGACGTTCCAGATGCCACCAGAAATGGAATGACATGTACTATCTATATAGAATAGTATTACTTGAAAATATATCAAAAATCATACTGTTATCCATCAAACAAACTTGGGTCCATTACCCAAACCTGGGTTCTCCAACTTCTCATGGCCATAACTCTCTAACCGTGAGGAGCTATGTGACGTTGAACATACCACCAGAAATGGCATGAAACGAACTATCCATATAGGATAGCTTCAATGAAAAATTCACTGGCATTCATCTAATTATTCCATAAATAAGCACGGGTTCTCTAACCATGCTTCTAGGATAACTCAATCCGCAAAGCCTCTTCTCGTGCGGGATTTCACCATAAGGGTACCACTTTGGAGTTCATCCATTTCTACTTATTATCAACCATGACAATATAATAATGATTCATCTTTACATAAAATAATCTTGGGTCCATTACCCAACCTTTGTGCTACAGGGATTTCTTCAAGGGTTGACATCAATGACAACCAACCTTAATCAACAATCTCCCCATTTGGCATTGATGGAAATACTCTGATGCAATACTAAAATCATATCACTCATGCTCCCCTTGGAACCATGCCTCTGTCCTCTTCATATGATAAATCTCTCCCACTTTTTTGTCAATGGCAAAGCTATCTTTCCATCCGGGGTTGCTCCCCCTGACTGAACTATCGTCTTATGGTGCTTCCTCGTGTAAATATAAGACAAATAAGACAAGAATTAAAAAAGCATTCATTTTGAAGTAGAAACAACTCCAAGTCTCTGGCGAAGATATTCAAAGGATTCCCGTGGAAGTGGTTTTGTGAATATGTCTACCACTTGTTCTTTTTTTCCCACATACCTAACTTTGATGTTCTTTTCTACAACCTGCTCCAATAGAAAGTGATACTTTATTGGAATGTGATTCATCTTGGAGTGCATCATCGAGTTCTTCGAGATACTGATGGCGCTTGTATTATCACAATAGATTGGAATGGGATCATCATACTCAACCAGTATATCTGTCAGAGATTGTTTCATCCAAAGAACCTGTGTACAACATGATGACTCTTTCTCGGTTGTAGATAAAGATGCTGATGATTTTTCCTTGCTTAGCCATGATACTAAACACTCACCCAAGTAGAACGTTGCTCCACTGGTGTTTCGTCGGTCATCAATACAACCTGCCCAATCTGCATTTGTGTAGGCAATAAGTGATAGATCCTTTCCTTTTGGATACCATAATCCAAACTCTTATGTTCCTTTGAGATATCTGAAAATCCTCTTCACTGCTAACACATGTGACTCCTTTGGTTCTTCTTAAAATCATGCCACCTGTCCAACTTCCTTCATTACATCTGGTCTAGGTGTTGTCACATATAGTAGGTTACCAATCATTGACTTGTATTGCCTCTGATCTATAGACTTTGAATCATCATATTTTCTCAACTTTCAACCGGTTTGCAATCTTCCATTCCGAACCTCTTTAGCATTTCTAGATATACTTGGTTTGAGAAATAAAGATTCTTTGGTTTCTTTGACGTATCTGAAGTCCCAAAAATAAGGATAGTTGTTAAGCCCTAATATTGTCTCATTACCCCTTAATTGGGGCATATTACATTAGTAATTTTATTTTATTTATGTTGGCTTTATTCCATTAGTTGTAATTATAACTCCTAGTCTCCTATATATACCAAGGACACATTTTCATTTGGAATTGTCTTGTACTTGAACATTTAAGTAGGGTAAAAGGAGGTTGCCCCATCAAAGAGGATTATTATATGAAATTATCTCTTTTTCAATGTGTTGATTACTTTTTCTGATGTTTTTCTATGCTATATTGATATTTGGTTCTTAACATATGGTATCAGAGCTCAAGGTCTTGGGGTTTCGCTGCTACATCTGAGACACCTTGGAATTTTTGCTATAGCTTTTTTTGTACAATGTTTCAAAAGAAATGACTTGCATGATATTTAGTAGACAGATCAAGGTACGTTGGGTTAAAATTTCATCTCCTGAGGCCTTATAATTTCGGAGATACAACCTGTACAAGATAGGGTTCTGGAATCATCATGAACTGAGTCATTGCGGAATTTTCACTATAAAACATTTTCTGTAATGTTTCAGACCCAGAATTCCGAAGGATATTCACAAAAATGAGTAAGGTATTTGTGGTAAAACATTCATCTTTTGGGTCATATTAAATTTGTATATAAACCCTGTGTAAGATAGGGTATTTGACTAGTCCTATTGACTAGTCTCAAGAAGGTGTTCCAGGTAAAACAATAATAAATTCTTCCTAGAGTATCCAAATTGAGTGAGACCAGTTTAATTAGATCATGGAAAGTCTTTAGTATTTCTGGTATGAGTTTCAGAATTTTATATCAATTATTTTGTGAGGGAACACTATACAAGTGAGATCTCTTGGAAAATCCAAAAATCGGCAAGTTGTGGGGAAGTTACTATAAATTCCACTTGGCACATCCAATTTTGATCAGACCTATGGCATTGTAGAGAAGAAATATCAAATAACTACATAAAACAAAGTTTCATACCAAGAAGGGCCGAAACTTGGGAGATACAACAGAAGAAAGATTGTCTTGCAGAACCACCTCAAAATCAAGGTTCAAAAGTGATACTTGGCCAACATGCGACCCAAAAAGGGAATTTCTACACCAAATAAGCCTCCAGACAATCCTACTTGGACTCTTGGTGAAGGTCAATAAATGCGTAGGGACATAAATGATATACAAAATAAGATAGTAACAAAAGATGAACTACAAGAGATGGAAGCTAAGTTGGAGGCAAAGATGGATGGTTTAAAAGAGGAGATCATGGAAGTATTGAAAAATTTTGTAACAGAGAAGACACCTGAAAGTGAAAATGCATCCCATGAAATTCATGATGAGGACACAAGGAAGGTTAATCAAGAATGGAGAAACTCCAACTTTGGGTTGAAGACCAACCACGTTCCTAAGATCAATATGAGGAAGTTTGATGGCAAGGACCCAATCACATGGATACTTCATATGGAGCAATTATTTGATCTACATAATGTGCCACATACACAAAAGGTACGAATTGCTTCTTTATATTTAGAACCCAATCAATTTGTATTGTATCGATGGATTTGTTCTCGCAAATAACTCATCACTTGGACAATTTTCACAGAAGAAATGATAGCACATTGTGAGGATACAAGGAGCAATACCTTCTTTAGCCAATTGATAAACCTCAAGAAAAAGGGTTCATTTACCGAGCACATTGAGAAATTCCAAAGATTGAATATAAAGGTAATTGATATTCCAGATGAGAACATGATTGATGTATTCATAGGAACTTTAAAGGATAACATTCAATCTGAGGTTTTCCTTTGGGAACCCAAATCATTGGAGAATGCATTTAAGGTGGCAAGAAATGTTGAAAGTAAAAATATGGCTATGGCTACTAGAAGGACCAATCCTAACATCTATAGAGAGAACAATGCTCCTTCTTATAAAACACCTCAACCTACAAGGTTGAAACCTCAACAATTAGACGAAAGAAAAACAAAAGGTTTATCCTTTAATTGTGACAGCAAGTACAATAAGGGACATAAGTGTGGTGAGAAGAAATTATTCTACAGAGATTGTGAAGAGGAAGAAGACAAGAACAAAAACCACCTCAAGATGAAAATGTAGAAGTAATTTCGTCTGAAGAGTTGACTCCCACGATATCATGTAATGCATTGGCTGGAATTAGCACTCCTCAAACCCTCAAGATCGAAGGATACATAAAAAATAAAAAGGTAATAGTGCTAATTGATTCTGGCAGTACTCATAATTTCATTCACTATAAATTAGTCAAAGCTCTCAATTTCTTTGTATATCCAGCGCCAAAGTTTCAAGTAATGATTGCAGATGGAGGAACTATCAATTGCTTAGGAAAATGCAATAAGTTAAATCTTACTATGGGGGAATATGTAATGAATATTCCAATGATTTATATACCCATGGGTGGTGCATATGTTGTACTAGGAATCCAATGGTTACAATCAATAGGAACAATGGCTTTTAATTTTCAAGAACTTTTTATGAAATTTTCATTGGAAGGAAACAAAATTGAGTGAAATTGAGTTAAGAGGTATCACAGGGAAACTCGGTAAGGTGATAATATTTAATGGCATGACAAAATTATTGAAAAAGGGGCATCAAGGCGTTATTTCACAACTATGCTCACTAGATGTTCAAACATCTAAGCCATATATTCCTCAAGATCTCTAAAGGATCATTGATAAGCATTCCAAAGTATTTGAAGATATTCCCAAAGGTCTTCCACCCACCCGAAATCATGATCATGAAATTCACCTAATTCCTAGGAGTGTTCCTCCTAACATCATGCCATACAGATACCCTTATGCCTAGAAGAGTGAAATTGAGCGCATGGTTGAAGAAATGTTAGAGTCTGGCATTATTAGACCTAGCCAAAGTTCTTACTCTGCACCAGTGGTAATGGTATTCAATAAATATAGCTCATGGTGTATGTGTCTAGATTATAGAGAGATCAACAAGATCACTATTAAAGATAAGTTTCCCATTCCCATCATTGATGAATTGTTATATGAACTACATGGAGCAATCTATTTCACAAAATTGGATCTTCGTTCAGGGTATCATTAGATCAGAATGAAGGAAGAAGATATCCCAAAAACATCATTCTGAACTCATGAAGGCCATTATGAATTTTTTATCATGCCTTTTGGCCTTACAAATGTACCTTCCACATTCCAAGTGTAGATGAATTCCATTTTCAATCCCTTCCTTCGAAAATTTGTCTTAGTATTTTTTGATGATATACTAATCTATAGAAAGTCTTGGGAGGATCATGTGCGATAGGTTGACAAGGTGCTACAACTACTAAAGGAGAAACAACTATATGCCAAACCATCCAAATGTTTCTTTTGAGTAAAGGAGGTAGAGTATTTGGGTCATATTGTATCTCATGAAGGTGTCAAGGTAGACCCTAACAAGATTAAGGCCATGATGGACTGGCCGATTCCCAAAACATTGAAGAATCTTAAAGGATTTTTGGGTTTGACAGGTTACTACTGCAAGTTTGTTCGAAACTATGGAACAATAGAAGCACATTTAACGACACTAACTAAGAAGGATGAATTTTCATGGACTCCAGAGGCAACTAAATATTTTGAACAACTTAAAGAGGTGATGTGCAAAGCTCATGTCTTGACCACTCCAGACTTAAAAAAAACCTATATTGTGTAATGTGATGCCTTGGGAAATGGAGTTGGTGCTGTCCTAATGCAAGATTAAAGGCCTGTGGATTTTGAAAGTCGACCAGTCAAGGGAAAGGACTTACACAAACCCATTTATGAGAATAAAATGATGGAAATACTACATGCATTGAAGAAATGGCGTCCTTACCTAATAGGTAGTCAATTCAAGGTCAAAACGGATCATGATAGTCTTAAATACTTCTTGGAACAAAGACTATCTTCAGAAGAACAACAAATATGGGTTACCAAGATATTGGGTTATCATTTTGAAATCGTCTATAAAAAGGGGAAGAAAAATGTTGTGGCATATGCACTCTCAAGAAAGGATGAAGATGTTGAGGCCTTTCTCTGTGCTATCTTGATCATCCAACCCGATTGGATAATAGAAGCAAGGGATGAATGGAAGAATGATGAAAAAGTGTGGACTCTCATTCAAAGGTTGTAGCATGATTCCAGTGCATCAGATACATTTACATGGAAAAATGATTCACTATTATACAAAATCGCTTATATTTATGTAAGAACTCCCAACTCAAACAAAAGGTACTATTGGAATTGCACACCTCTCCAGTAGGAGGGCAATCGGGATTTTTAAAAACCTACCATAGAGTCAAGAAGGAGTTTATTTAGGATGGCCTTAAAACCGATGTTCAAAGGTTTGTGGCAGAATGTTTGGTTTGCCAACAAAATAAGGTGGAAACCATTAAGACCCCACATATTTTACAACCATTATCTATCCCAAGTGAGCGCTGGGAGGACGTTTCCATGGATTTCATCACAGGTTTACTGAAGTCTAAAGGAAAGAGTTTCATCATGGTG
Source organism: Picea mariana (assembly GCA_032191745.1). NCBI lineage: Eukaryota > Viridiplantae > Streptophyta > Pinopsida > Pinales > Pinaceae > Picea > Picea mariana. Next base: position 386,228 of record JASDQU010102555.1, read on the forward strand.
ATTGTTGATAGACTGACCAAGTATGCACACTTTTGTGCACTCTCTCATCCCTTCAAAGCTAGTACAGTTGCCACTGCATTCATGGAGACAGTTCAAAAGCTACATGGAAACCCAAAGATTATTGTAAGTGACAGAGATCCCATATTCACTGGACATTTTTGGAAAAAATTATTTTCTTGTTTGGGTACTCAATTGGCTCATAGCGCATCCTATCATCCTCAATCTGATGGAAAAACCAAGATAGTGAACAAATGTCTAGAAGGCTACCTTCGTTGCTTTGTCTCTTATAAACAAACACAATGGTTCAAATGGTTGCCCTTGGCAGAATGGTGGTATAACACTTTCTTTCATACTGCAACAAAAATGACACCATTTATGGCACTTTATGGATACCACCCTCCTTCGATCATTTTTTTTCTAAAATAAAAATATAAGGTTCAAGCAGTGGAAGATCACATCAAGAATCAACAACAAGTTCTCCAAATCTTAAAGGACAGCCTGACTATGGCACAAAATCGCATGAAACAAAAAGCAGATCAACATCATAGTGAAATAAGTTTTGAAGTAGGGGATTGGGTGTTTTTAAGACTACAACCATACAAACAAATGTCCCTCGAGCAAGCCAAGAAGGATAATAAATTATCACCAAAGTATTATGGCCCTTATAACGTGTTTCAAAAGATTGGTACTATGGCATACAAATTGGAGTTGCCTGCATCTTCATGAGTACACCCAGTTTTCCATGTTTCATGCTTAAAGAAGGTTATAGGTGACAAGATCCCAGTTCAAACTATATTTCCAGAACTTAACGAGGAAGGAAAAATCATATTGGAGCCTGAAGCCATCACTGACACAAGAAATCAACAGCTGAGAAATAGATCCATTTTAGAGTATCTCATTAAATGGAGGAAACTACCGTCTAAAGATTCCACTTGGGAAGATGAGTCTTTTATAGAGAAGCATCCAGAGTTACTCAAGCGTTTCGGACAACACTTGTCTCAAGGGGAGGGGAATGTTAAGCCCTAATATTGGCTCATTACCCCTTAATTGGGGCATATTACATTAGTAATGTTATTTTATTTATGTTGGCTTTATTCCATTAGTTGTAATTATACCTCCTAGTCTCCTATATATACCAAGGAGACATTTTCATTTGGAATCATCTTTTACTTGAAAATTTAAGTGGGGTAAAAGGAGGTTTCCCTCTTGAAGAGGTGTATTATCTAAAATTATCTCCTTTTCAAGGTGTTGAGTGTTTTTTCTGAGTTTTTTCTATTCTATATTGATATTTGGTTCTCAACAATAGTTCTCCAAGTAATGACATTTCAAATTCATTCTGCATATCTTTTGCAAATTTCTGGCTTAACCTATGATCATCACTACCAAAAATAATATCATCAACATAAACATCAATTAATAAAATATTACCTTCACTTACCTTGATGTAAAGGATGTTGTCTGCAATTCCTTTTCTGAACCCTGCCCGCTACATATACTTATCCAGTCTAGAGTACCATGCTCTAGGAGCTTGTTTTATACCATACATGGCCTTCTTTAATTTACACACATAATATGTGTTATTTGACAACTAAAATCCTTCTGGTTTTTCAATGTAGACTTATTCTTCAAGTTCCTCATTTGGAAAATATGATTTTACATCCGTCTCATATACTTTAACATTTTTGGAGCATGCATAGGCTAAAAGAAACCAGATTGCTTCCATTATGGCAACTGGGGAAAATGTCTCTTCAAAGTCAATTCCTTCAATCTGTGCATATCCTTTACATACCAATCTATCTTTGTTCCTTGTAACTTGTCCATCTTCATTTAATTTATTCCTGAAAACCCATTTTGTGCCGATCACATTCTTATTCTTTGGTCTTGGAACCAGTTCCCAAGTTTCATTTTTCTCTATTTGATCCAATTATTCATTCATGGCCTTATTCCAAAATTCATCCTTGTTGTCTTCTTCAAAACAGTTTGGTTTGATTGTAGATAAGAGTGCTAGGTGTGTTTTTTCAGGTGAACGGATTTTTCTTCTAATCTCAACTCCTGCATCTTTGTTTCCAATAATCTGATCTAAAGGATTATTCTTTTGTATGCATTTTCTAGGTGTCTTTGGAGATACTAGTTGAACTTGCTCTTATGTTTCTGTGACATTCTTTGCATCTTCCTCTTCTACTTCATCTTATGCTTCTTCTTCTTCGAAAAGTTGTTCCATTGATTTTTTTTCTTCTTCCTTTGATTATGGTCTACCTGTTTCATCAATTCTTACGTTGATGCTTTCCACAACTTTCTTCAATCTTAGATTGTAACACTTGTATGCTTTCCTTGTAATTGAGTAACCAACAAGTACTCCTTTTTCCACATGAGGGTCAAACTTTCTCATTATTCCATCTTCTCTTTTGATGTAGCATTTGCTTCCAAAAACTCTGAAGTGCTTCACATTTGTCGGTATTCCTTTCCATAGCTCGTAGGGAGTTTTATCATTGTTGTTTCTGAGCATTACTCTGTTTGGAATGTGAACTGTTGTATGCACTTCCTGTGTCCAAAATATTTCTGTCAAGTTGGAATCCATTAGCATTGCTCGAGCCATTTCCTGTATTCTCTTGTTATTTATTTCAACAACTCCATTCTGATGAGGTGTCCTAGCAACAGAGAATTGTATTTTTATTCCATGACTATTGCAGTAGTCCATAAATTCATTTGAAGTGAACTCTCCTCCATTTTCATATCTCAAGCATTTGATTCTTGAATCCATATCATTTTCAACCATTTCCTTGTAGATCTTGAAGTTTTCAAAAGCTTCTGACTTGTTCTTGAGAAAGAAAACTTCAATCATTCTTGTATAATCGTCAGCTAATAACATAAAGTATATCTTACCTTTTAATCCCTTCATTGTAGTTGGTCCAACTAGATCAGTATGCACAATTTCCAGTGGTCTTGTTGTTGAATATTCCTTTGATTTGAACCTAGTCTTTGTTTGCTTTCCTTGTTGACAATGTTTTTGTAAAGTGTTGGTTGATTTCGTGATCTGGGGAATTTCTCTGATTGCTTCTCTTTTGTTGACTTTGACAAGGTTATCAAAATTCATGTGACCCATTCTTCTTTTCCATAGCCAACTTTCATCTTCCTTTACTAGACAACACTTTTCATCTACAATTTCACTTAACACATATATGTTCTTTGAAGTTCTTGTAGTTGTACCGACCAATTTCCCTGAACCTTCTCTTCTTATCTCACACTTTTGTGAATTGAAAGTAACTTTATGACCTTGGTGACACATTTGACTCACACTTAGAAGATTATGTTTCATATCTTCTACCAGTAGAACATTTTGTACCTTTTTATTCTCGTTCCCAATTCGGACTGTGCCTTCACGAATGATTTTGGCTGAATTATCATTTCCGAAGGAGACTGATCCATTTATTTCCTTTTGCAACGTAAGAAATTTGTCTCTATCACCTGTCATGTGTTTTGAACACCCACTGTCAACATACCAACCATGTTTCTTCTGCTTAGCTTGGAGAGCGACTGTGCATTCTTCATTGCTATATTCATCTTTCTTTCTTATCCATGTTGTTTTCTGAGGTTCTTGTTTGTGAATGTTCTTATTATGTTGAGGTTCTTTAGGAGGGACTGTCATTCTGCAATTTTTGGCCATGTGTACAAAATTGTTACATTTGTAACATTCCACTTCAGTGCTCAAAAATTCAAACCTGTTGTAACTTATTCTTTGTGTTTTACTAGGTCTTCTTGAGTAACCCCTTTGTGTATGACTCTCAAACTTGTTATTGTTCATGTTTTTATCTATGTAATTCAAATCTTTATGTCCAAATTTATTACATGCATAACATAAACAAAAAAATATAGTTTGATACCTAGGAGTTGAAGATATTCTGAAATAATGTGCTCTTATGAAGCCTTCTTCTTCTTGAGGCTTATCTGTCTGTTGTTGATTCTGAAATCTGAATCTTCTCGGTGGAGGAGTGTCCCTGTAATCTTCCTTTTACATCTTCCTATCACCTTTGATTGTTTCTACATATCTTTTTGGATTTGTTTCTTGCTTTGTTGTTTTTGATCTTGATCCCTTTTCTATCCGATTGTATCCAAGTCCAGACTTGTCAAGATGAGATTTTTTACTATTGATAATGTCATCCATAAATTTTGAGCTATTCCGCATATTTTTCTTTTGAATATCCTTTCTTAGTGTGACAATCTCTGCTTCCAAGTTTCCAATGATCTTGTCCTTTTCTTCTAGTTGTTCTTTGAGTGTTTCTTCAATTATTTTATCTTCTTCTATTTGAACCTTTAATCTTGTGATCATTTGTTCTAGTTCTTGAGTGTCCTTTTTCTTGTCTAGTTCTGCTTGTAGTTTCTTTCTTTTCTTCTTTTCTCTTCTGATAACTTATATGGAACACATTAATTCTTCTCGATAGTCAACTTTTGCCTCTTCAATTTTGTCTTTGACTTATTGATATCCTTTTTCGGCTTCTTCATATTCTTCTTCAGATTCTTCTTTGTCATAATCTTTTACTGCCATGAACAAAACTCTTCCTGTCTCACTGTCATTAATTTCATCTTCATCTGATGATGAGATGTATTCTTTGATGCATAAGCTTTTCTTGAAATCTTTATTTGTAGTTCTTTTTCCTTTATATGTGTGTTTGTCTTTTGAGTAACCTTCATCATTTCTCTTTTTCTTATGAGAACATTTGTTAGCAAAATGACCGATACCATCACAATTAAAACAAATTAAAGGAAGCTTACCTCTATACCTACCATTGGTTCCCTTGTTCAGTATTTTGACAAAGCTAGCTATTTCTTCATCATCTTTCAAGACGTCGTTGATGTTGCTATATTATTCTTGTTCCCTTTTCTTTTTCTTTGATCCTTTGTATTCTTTGAAGGCTTCTTATTTTACATCTAGATTTTCTTGTTCAGTTCTCGTTTCATATGCTATGAAGAATGCATGCAGTTATTCCATGCTTATTGAGTTCATATATGATGTTTCTTCTAGTGTTGATATCTTAGGGTTGAATTTCATAGGAAGAGATCTTAGTACCTTTTTAACAATTATAGATTCTTCGATTTCTTCTCCCTTTCCTATGATTTCACTCACTATTTTGTCAACTCTTAAAAAGTTGGCTACAATATTCTCATCTTCCTTCATTTTTAGTTGTTTGAACTGACCTCTATAAGTTTGAAGTTTTGTTGCTTTGATTTTTTTATCTCCTTCATAAATATTTTGAAGCTTGTCCCAAATCTATTTGGTGTATTTACAATGTGCAACTTTGGTGAATATTGTTTCACTGAGACCATTCAAAAGTGCATTTGTAGCTTTGGAATTATTCTGACCAAGTTTCACTGCTTTGTCATTTGTTGGTGGAACTGCTGGTAATGCGTATCCATCTACAATTGATTGCCAAATTTCAAACCCCTGTGCCTGTATATACGTCTTCATCCTTATGCTCCAAAAAACATACTTATGTCCATCAAAGTGTGGTATTCCATTTTTATATGAGTTGTTACTCTCCATTATCTACCTTTCAATAGTTAAACTGATTTTTGAAGGAACCTTCTCTGATACCAATTGTTGGATTACTGAGAGGGGGGGTGAATCAGTAATAGCGTAATTATAATCCCTTTTATCCAAATAATCCAAGTGTTATATCAATGTAGAATTATTATCCAATAATGAGCAATAATAAATGAACAATCACACACATACATAGTACACTAGTGTTTTACATGGAAACACAAATCAGGAGAAAACCGCATAATGATTTATCTTATATGTCTTGAAGAATTACATTCATTGGAAGCACCAACTTCCTTTGTTTTCCAGTTGCAACTGAAAGGAGGCTCCAACCCCCTATTTTCTCAGGATACAACCCCCTATATTCTTCAACTATCACCAGAAGGTGGCTACAACCACCTGTCCTTGCCCGTCCAACCACCCTGAATTAGAAGTAGAATGATGAAACCACTATCACACTATCAGTGTGAGATATACCATTTTAAACATGTACCAATAAACCTAAACCATGCATCAACCTATACCTCAAACTGTAATCAACATGTACCATAAACAAGTGCATCAACCATGCACCAACCTTTACCAAACAATATGTTATCAACCTGTACCATAAACAAGTGAAACCAACCATGTACCAAGTATGTACCAATCATGTGTCAAGTAATCATCAAATATGACTCATCAATATGTACCAACATCATTAACTATACACCTCATGTATGTGCCAACTCATCAACTACTTGTCTCAACCATGTAGCCAACTTGTACCTCAACCAAAATCCCTCATCAATTTCATCATCCAAATATGATTTTTAACTCTGTAATCAACCTATTTTATATGATCACATACCTACAATCCTTCCTTAAATTTGACAACAAGAGACTAGCATTTTCATCAAACATTTATTTAGTCTCACAAGACTGGTTTTCGATTAGTCAAGAACCCTAACTTGAAATAATAATAACTTTGTGCTTGTAACGAATAAATATCTGAAACTGATATACATTGTTCTTCAATTTGTTTTGTGCAATTCATCTAGGTTTCACTACTTCAAACCTCTCATAAAAGGAGTAATGGAAAAAATGGCACACCTTGCTAAATTTTGGCTTATTCTACAGAGCGACCTTGTAGAGATTGCCCCACATAGAATATTTGTTGAATTGTTATGAAATTTTTACACGACATACTACAAATTGTAATATAACCAACACATTTGGTCTTACTGAATTTGGATCTTTTATGAATAAGTTATGACATTTTTACCTGAAACACCTTAGAAAGCATCATCAAAAGAATTTATCCTTCCTTGAATTCCAGCCTTCTTTTCTTCACTTTCCTCATAAATTACACTTAGATGTCATTTGGTTACCTCAGAAACCTATAGGTATTAAATATTCTCAAGTGTGTCTTAAATGAGAGAGCCTTGCCTCTTATTTATACTCTCCAAGTAGCTTCCTTAAAAACATCTTCTAGGTCACTTTGCCCACTTTCCTTATTTAGGGTTAACCCACTTCTAATTTCTCCATTAAATTTATTATTGAATTATTTTTTTTTGTATTCACTTTGAATTATAGACACTCATCACTTCAATTTATTATTTACCTTTTAAAATCTCTTAAACCACTTTGACTACTTTGACCTTTTGGGGCTTCTAGATGACTTATGAGGGTCCTCCAACTTCATAAGGCCATAAGTCTCAAACCCTGAGGAGTTATGTGATGTTCCACATACCATCAGAAATGGAATGACATGTAATATCCATGTGGAATAGTATTACCTGAAAATATATCAAAACTCATATTGTTATCTGTTGGTGATGGAAGTCACTCCTGGATTGCAGCAGGAGTAGAGCCCGACGCCCATCAGTTTTTATGTCACGATAGTTTTAATGGGTGATAAAATGGGTAGAGACTCAAGAAGATATCACTCTAACTCAGGGATTGGGTCCGGTATGTGAGGAACAGAGGAGGTCTTGATCTAACTTCAGTCAGTGGGTTGATTTGAAAATGAGCAGGTTGAAGATTTGGTGAGAGGAGTGAACAAACTACCTCAGGCAACAGGCCTTTCAGTAATTAGTAGAAGAAAAACTTTGAATGCGAGATCCTCTGGTTTAGAGCTTCGAGGAACTGAAAGGGGGGACTTGACTGGATTCTCCAATTCCAAGTCATTCAGCGCTAAGAAAATCATAGGGACCGATTTGAAACAATGCAATTGTTACAGTGATCAAATCTACATCATCCTATAACAATTACAACTCGACTGGATTCTCCAATTCCGATTCATTCTAACACAGTGTAAACAAAGACGTGAAATAAACTGACATTCATAGGACAAGAAGTATCAAGAGTCCATGCATAACCAGAATAACAGTGCTTCATTAAAGTTTCACCATCGGGAGCCTCGCTCAACCATCGATGCCTTATAAAATACAAAGACTGAGTCTATATACTCAGAAAATTCGCCTAACAACGGCGTGCTCAGTTATCCGGGCTTGGTGTCCCTTCAGCCAAATTCGGATGGGTATTCTTTGTCAGACGCCACCTTAACTGCGCATGGCTCCTGAAGTGGGAGTAGCTGAGCCATTAAGTGCTGAACTAGCGTGTGCATATTTCCTCCAGCTGGTTGAGGACTCAGCATCGCTTCTTTAGAAAAATGGGTACACAGGACCCTCTCGAGCAGACCTCTTGCCAGATGATCCATACTTTTCACTTTAATGCCTAACGAGAGGTTTTAACCACCCCTTCTCGTCTTCATTTACTCCAGGCGAAAACCAGGATCGAGGTCAGATCAAATGGCTCATGGAGATCACGATGGTCCTTTCGGAAACTAGAATCGATGCCTTTGGCCTATTTTTACACAGCTCCTTTCTTTCCCAAGTGACCACGGGGTGTGACCCTATGTCTATTCACAAATGGAAGGAGTTAATCCTTGCTTATTCACATCTGCGATGAGTGAAATGCTGAGATGGCCTAATTGGGCGCCAGGTGGCTACTGTGGATGAACGGCTGAGGTTGCTTGACGATACTACGGGCCCGACTCTGGACACTTTTGGCACTTCGGGGTTCGGGTTTCGAGATGTGAGATGATGAGGGACTTTCACCCTTTGAACTCCCGAATGATGATATGTTGACTAGATCTCACACTATGTGTCGCGGGATCGGACGACCCAGATTCAGTATCGGCATAAAGTCGCTTTCTTTGACGTTATACATCGGTCAACTTGGTAGCCCCAATATCCTAATGATCATTGATCTGCTCTTATGGATGAATCTGGGCTACTGACAACGTAATTTCACTCGCCCGCTTGATTGGAAGCCTCAAAATGAGATTTTTCCATGTTGCGCTCGGGCGCTTCTCGTGCGACTTGCAGACCCGAATACTCTTGCACCTAGGACAAGAAATGTCGCTAACATTAGACTCCATGGGGGATAGATTCATCTCTGCGATGCTCTAAGGACTCTTTTTGCAGATCCAGTTCCTTGCTGTTGGGCTATGGAGTCATTTATTAAGCCGAAAACAGAAAACAGAAAACAATATTTACAAAACAAAAGAAGCCGCCTACGGCTTACAAAAAACATTTTTTTAAGAAATGTCCATTTACTGGGCCATCAAAAACCTCTTCGCCTTCCAAATCGTGCAACTTATAAGTGTTGTTTGAAAACACCTTAGAGATCTTGAGAGGCCCAAACCAGAGGGCATCAAACTTACTGTGTTTGCCCCTATCCTGCCTGGGTGCATCCCATTTGAGCACCAGATCACCCAGCTTGAAAACTTTCCTTTTTCTCTTCCTGTCAAAGGTTTGCTTGATATTCTACTGATAGTGGTAGGCCCTGTTCATGGCTTGTTCTCTGATTTGTTGTACTTCCACCATCTGATGAATCCTTCTAATCATATGGTCAGGCTCTCCTTCAAGGTCCTGGAGAAATTTTTCCACAGATAAAGCAAGTTGAGTAGGGAAAACAACCTCTATTCCATAAACAAGTTGGAAAGGTGAGATGCCCAGGGACTTCTTCGTTGTCACCCGGTCAGCCCATAGAGAAAATTTGAGCTTTGAATCCCACGCTCTTTTATTGTCTTCCAATAATTTTTTAATGAGCTTGATCGGACTTTTATTGGAAGACTCCGCCAGTCCATTTCCTTGAGGATAATAGGGAGTAGAGTGGATCAGTGAAATCTCAAACTGTTCACAGAACTTGACCAAAGGCTCAGACCTGAAAGAGGCGGCATTGTCGATGATGATTTTGCTGGGACAACCAAATCTAGCTATGATATCCTCTAGGAAGCTGATAATTACTTTGTGAGAAGTACTCCTGGTAGGGGTAGCTTCTATCCACTTGGTGAAATAGTCTGTCGTAGTTAGGATCCATCTGTGTTGACCGCTTGAGGGAGGATGAATTTCTCCAATGAAGTCCAACCCCCACTACTAAAAAGGTGCCAAAGCTACTATAGGATTTAATGGTAGTGATTTGAGCTGTTGTTTTCCTGAGAACTTTTGGCATTTGATGCAAGCTCTGATTTCTCTGTAGACATCAGTGAATAAAGTAGGCCAGTAATATCCATCCCTGAGGATCTTATGAGTTGTGGTTTTCTAGAAATGATGCCCCCCACAAAGGCCGTTATGGAAATCAATTATAACCTTCTTGGCTTCTTGCGGGTCCAAGCATCTTAAGAACACCCCTAGAGGGTCTTTCTAGTACAAGGCTTGGTCAATGAGGCAATACCTGACCGCCTTGAGCTTTAAAGATCTCGCCTTGCTTTTTCCCATTCCATCAGGAGGCTTCAATTCTCGTAAAAAATACAAGATATCCTTGTACCAGGTGCATGCTGCTAGTGGTAAGGCACCCTGAGAATTCTTATTGGTCGACTCAACTTGCGGATTTTCTGAATAGGCATTAATGAAGCTAATCCCCAAGGTTTTGCAACTGGATTCAGCCAGGAACTTGGCTAAACCCTGCCCCTTTATCAACTTAGCGGGCTTAATCTCCAGATGAAACTCTAGGATCCTCGCAATCCACTTACCTCTTTTTCCATCTATGTGGGGCTGTATAAGGATGTCCTTCACAGAGGCTGAAGGAACGTATGCGGTCACCTTTGAGTGCAAGACGTAGACTCTGAAAGATTTGAGAACTTTTACTAAGGCATAGGCTTGTTTTTCCATGATTTCATACCTGACCTATGCATCTCTTAATGCCTTGTTGAAAAAGGCAATGGGTTGTTCTCGCCCTTCCTCATTTTTCTGCAACAAGACTGCCGCTACTGTGTCAAAAGAAGCAAAAGAGAAATTTAGGAATCCTTTGGAATAGTCAGGACTGATCAGCACAGGTGCCTCAGTCAATGCCCTTTTTATTTGGGTAAAATATTCCCTGGGTTCAGTGGTCCATTTCACTTCATTTCCCTTCCTGAGCATGGTTGTGATATGTTTCACCAACTCAGCAAAATTTGAGACAAATCTCCTCAACAAATTAATCTTCCCTAAAAAGGCTTGAACTTCCTTCTTGGATCTAGGAAGTGACAGGGTTTGAATTGCCTCTACCCTGCTAGGGTCAATCCTCACTCCTTCTTTTGATACTATATGGCCTAATAGCTTCCCCTCCTTCATAGCAAACAAAGGTTTTCTGGGATTTAAGGATAGGCCAAACCTCCGACACTTCAAAAAAACTTTTCTCAGATGATCACAGTGCTCTCTGTCAGACCTAGAGAAGACTGTTATGTCATCTAGGTAGATCACCACAAACTTATCTTTCTCCCTGATGAAGGCTATGTCCATGGCTCGCTGAAATGTTTCCCCTGCATTCATCAATCCAAAAGGCATTTTGGCATACATGAATGTGCCCCAAGGAGTGGTGAAGGTCATTTTTTCTCTGTCCTCAGGTATGAATGATATCTGATTATAGCCAGAAAAGCCATCAATCATGGATATCCTAGATGCACCAGTTACCCTCTGCAGTATTTGTTCCATATTGGGTAGGGGGTAATTGTCTTTCCTTGAGCTCCTGTTCAGGTTCCTGAAATCAACCCAGAGTCTGATTTCTCCACTTTTCTTCCTTACTGGGACCAAATTGGCCACCCATTCGGAATATCTCAAGGGGATGATAACTTGGGCATCTAGCAATTTCTTCACTTCCTTCTCCATGACAGGTAGCACCATGGGATTTATCTGTCTCAGCTTCTGCCTAAATGTCTTAGCTTCTTCTTTCAGTGGGATCTTGTGTTCAATGACAGATGTGTCATAAGTCTTGAGGTCTACATAGGCCCATGTGAACACATCAGCGAATTCCTTTAATAACTCATTATATTCTGCCCTCTGTTCATTGGTCAAGCTGCTTGATAATTTGATAAACTTAGGTTCCTCCCATGTGCCAATGTTGCATTCGGTTGTATCAACATCTTTGTTTGAAACACCACCCTTAACTGCCACATCATTCTTGTCAAACAACCTTTCTAAATGGACTAGCCCCCTTGGAATGTGGTTGCTAAGCAACTGAATAATCTGGTGATTAACGATTTTATTTAAGAATATCTCAGAGGGAGGGTCACCTTCGGGATCAGGATCCTAATCAATATGCAATGCCGAAAAATCATCAACGGTATGAAGAATTTTTTTTATTTCAATATCGTCCTCGAATACCTCCCAATGCTTTACATTGTCCGGGATGGATGGTCTATATCTTATTTCTACCTCACCATGGATCTTCGGCGGCAAAGGGATCCTGAACAAACTAGCCGAGACTGCTAAGGAGTTGGCCGAGGTATTTTCTTCCCTTGGGATAAAAGTAATGTTGAAAGATGAGAAGAAATTATCAATCAGGTCCCATACCTCATTTCTGTAACTCCTGAGCCGAGGATGCTTGGCTCGATAAACATCCCTGACCTGTTGGATTATCAGTTCTGCATCTCCGAACATTGTCACCTCTTTAATTCCCATTTCTTTTGCAGCCCTCATACCCAAAACAAGAGCTTCATATTTCACCACATTATTGGTAGTTTCAAATTCCATCTTGTATGACAGGGATATGGTCTCTTGGCAGGGCGATATGAAAATCACTCCAGTGCCTGCGCCTATACTGAAGGAAGTGTTGGTTGTGGAGCCTGATTATATTCCTAATTCAGAGGTCCTTGTTTTCAGCCGTGTTTATACCCCATGAAGTACTTACACCCCAGAAGTATGTACACTCTTCCACACGGGGGAGTGCAGAGGGGGGGTACCCCCTCTGTGGGGTCTGGGGGGGCTATCCCCCCGGCTGGGGGGTCTTGGGGCAAGAAGGCCCCTAGCGAGGGTTCGGGGGAGAAGCCCCCGAAGCAAAAATTTCCTTGTAAAAGTATATTGTAATTTCATTGTAAATCTGGACCGTTCATTATAAGGTCTCAGATCCAACGGTAGAGATTATGTTAGGGTTTTTTTCCCTAGAAGGCAACCCTCTTTTATGAGGGAAATGTATTATGGCTATGGATGACGGTGAATATTGTATTCTGAGAGAGGAGACTGTGAGAGAAAGAAGAGGAAGTTACAGTGGGTTTTGCTGTAGGTTGTATCCCTTCATTTGCTGGATAATAATAAAGGAAGGACCTGGCAATTTCTCTGGTGGACGTAGACCACACTGGGTGAACCACGTAAATCTGTGTCTCTCTCGTATTGTGTGTCTTCTGTGTTTTGTTTCTGCATTTGTTTTATTTTATTTCTCCGCAGTCCTGTTTTTCTAACAATTGGTATCAGAGCGTAAGGTAACTCGCAGGAAAAGAGGGTTCCTAGTTCGAGTGGGAGCAGTGTCGGAAGATGGAAAGTTTAGGGTCGAGAAATTTAACGGCCAAAACTACCAGTTATGGAAGATGCAGATGGAAGACTATTTATATCAGAAGGATCTATTCCTACCATTGAGTGGAGTAACAAAGAAGCCGACGACCATGAAGGACGAAGAATGGGAGATTCTTGACAGAAAGGCTCTAGGAATGATACGGCTGAGCCTGGAAGCATCAGTGGCTTTCAATATTTCGAAAGAAAAGACAACGAAAGGTTTGATGGATGCGTTGGCCAAATTGTATGAAAAACCCTCGGCGTCGAATAAGGTATTTCTAATGAAGAGATTATTTAATATGAAGATGTCAAAAGCTGGGTCTGTTGCAGATCATTTAAATGAATTTAATACGGTTACTAATCAACTAAGTTCTGTAAAAGTGGACTTTGATGATGAGGTTAGGGATCTTCTAATCTTGTGCTCATTGCCAGAAAGCTAGAATGGCTTGGTCATGGTTGTAAGTAACTCTATCTCTGGTTCAAATACTTTAAAATTTGATGATGTTGTTGGTGTTATCCTTATTGAGGAAATGCGATGGAAAAGAACAGGTGAGACATCAGGAAATGCGTTGAACATGGAGAACAGGGGAAGACAAAAGGATAGAGGAAAGGGCTCAGGAAACCGCGGAAAT